>QEPC01009472.1:10434256-10451553 GCA_003113815.1 Sphenodon punctatus | reverse complement strand
GCCCGGAATCAGCGGCGGGCATGGCCGCTGATTCCGGGCCATGGTCAGGGGACAGACGTGATGATCCCATTGATCACGGGCGGAAATCTCATTGACCACGCAAACGGCCATGGTCCGGGCAGGAGGGCCATTTGCGTGGTCAATGAGATTCCCGCCCGTGATTCACGGGGGTGAACATCTGGCAGTAATCACCTGTCGGGCCAACAGATGTTACGGTCCCTTGCTCACCATATGGGTATTCACCGTGGTTGAGCGTGGGATCGTAACGTCTGAAAATACCCTCAGTTTACCCATCTGTAAAATGGGGGATAAGAAAGCTGGTTCATCATTGTCAAATGCTTTGCAGCTGACTAGGCAAGTATTTAGTATTAAGCTGACTAGGCAAGTGTTTAGTATTATTAATTATCTCAGCTTCATGAAAGACGGGAGAAACTTGCATAAAATCAAGCATCTGAGAAATCAGGGAAATCTGCATTATCCTACTTAGAGCTGAAATGGGTAGTTGATTTGCCATCTGTGAGCAATATCCACAATTTTGAGGACCGTACTGGGTGCTTGGCAACTACCCAAGTCCTGATGGAGCATCCAATTACCCCAAAATACTGGGGGTAACCAATTTATCAATCAATACTGATCCATAAATTGTCAAAGGAATTGGGACAGTAAGTCAAAAACCAATACTGGACATTGGAAAAGTGGTACCAGAAATCAGAAAATTGGGATGAAAAATGGTATTTCAGTACATCCAGTTAGCCTGCCAGGCACTTATTGACACCAACTAGTACTGGATGTTACCAGGTTGGTTTGAGTACCGCAATTTGGATGGGTTTTTCCAGGTACTCATTTCTGCTTCAATCCTCCTGTTCGGCATGGAGGAGACACAGAGATTTTGTTTAAAGAGAGTTTAATCCAACTGGAACTTTCCTGCATGGGAGGCAGCCTTAATACTGAGTTTTAAATTCCTAGAACCTTAGTCAAGTGGGCGTGGTGGGAACACATCACAGATCTAAGTCCCGTGAAATGTAGTTAGGTTAGACGTCCCAGAAGCACATAAGGGGTGGTTATTTGAATTCATTAGGCACCAAAAGGGGGAATTAAAATGTTCTATTTTCTATGCTTATATGATTAAAAAATCATACATTTATTCCCCCTCCTTTTGTTTTGTGTGGAATTAAAAAGTCCTAATGGTCAAAATCTTTAAAAAACCCCAAACCACACTGGCTGCCACTGTGTACTGAAATCACTATTAATGTCATGCAAACCCCATACCAGCTATTAATTAAAGGTGTGCAGAACAAAGGAAGGAATGATTTGACAAGTCATATTTGATGCCCTGTTCCTGAACATGCTTGGGGCAATCCTGCAGCCCCCGCAAACTGCACCTACGTGAGGGTGCGGTGAAAGACAGCAGGTGCTCTGCTGGCACAGGAAGCCACACAGGGCAACGGCGCGCCCCATCTGATGTGACCTCCTGATCCCACACAACCCGCAGCTCAAGAGATGGAGCAGGGGCAGTGCCTGCTTCATCCCCTGGGCTGTGGGGTATGTAGGCTAAGGGCGGGGGCACATTGGAGGGGGCTCGTTGTTGCCCTGCAGTACTTGCTGTGCCCGTGGGGCGCATGCACGCCCAAGTACCCGCTGCCCTGATCACCAGTATAAGATGGCAGCAAGATTGCACCCCCTGGGCATTATTTCATTTTGACTCTCTCTTCTCTTGGTTCCTTCTTCTTCTTTTTAAAAATTGTTTCTGAAATTACAGTTTTGTGAATCTGCACATTTGAAAAGAAAAATGGTTGCTTAATATGTGTGACGTCCTGACCAAGCCAGGAGAATGAGATACTTTGTGGTCCGGAATGTCTGGTGGCATCGGCTGGGTTCTCCGCTGTTAGGCTTGGCAGGGATTCAGACGCCTCCGACATCTGCCAGGGATGTGGGATTTTGTTATAAGAAGTAGGGGAGAGAGAGAGAGACACACACACACACACAGGGAAGCTTAGGCAGACTTGCAGCTTTGTACGTGTCTGCCCGTATAACACTTCCTCTTTAAAATTCCCTTACTAAGCTCAGTTCCTATCTTTTTTATATTTAAAATGAAGGTCTCACCCCACAACCGAACACACCCACTTTCACCCTCTCCCTGTCTCCCTTTAACTTGTTACGTTTGAAAGATGATATACACAGTGTTTGCTTTGCCAGTCAGCACGTTTAAGGCCAAGATTAATGCAGTGGATTGGTGCGGTGGTGTCGCAGTGGAGCGTGATCAGAATACAAGATGGAATATAGGGGGAAAAGGCCAAGAAATGTGCCGGTGTTTGAGTTTACACAAGTCTCCTTAGCAACTTATCTGACTCTTTAAAAAAAATAAAAAAATGTTGTGTGTGTTTCTTCCCAAACCACCAGCGAATAAAACATCCCTCCCGTTTTTTAACATAGCCCCCACACCTCTTTTTGTTAAAATAAGTAGTTTAAATTGGTTGCATGGCTTTTTGGGGGGGGGGGCGTCCAAGGAGGGGGTGCCCTAACAGTTCTCATTGTGACTTCTTGAGACTTGGTCTCTTTCCAGTTCTTCACAGCATGTGGAATTATTGTCCTATCTCCCGATTCCTCACAGCCTTGACAGTCGCCTGACGTTCTTAGTCATTTGAAATGTATTTGGGCTCGATTGTGGGTTTTATTTTTTCATTTGAAATATTTATTTATCTTTTTAGACCAAGGTTCCTAAAACAAATGAGAGACTGGTGTTTTTTTTTTGGTTTTTTTTTTTAAAATTTGGCACGAGCCTCTTGCTGAAGCCCTCCCATTTCTCCTCCCTCCCCCCAACCCCCCCCCCCAATTATTATTTTTTCAGTTGTCTACTGAAGAATAACCCCCCCAGGAGGGAGTGGCCTGTTAGTGATCAAGGTATGTCGGATTTTTTTTTTTTATTAAAAAGTGTGTTACTATGTTAATAGCACTGGGATGAAGCAGACCTTGGCAGGGGGACCATATTGTCCTGGAAATGCTATACCTTGAAATAACTCAAGGGACAAGAGTTGCTGCCTCACTTGAGCTGCTTTCAAAATCTTGCTGTGCATTTTTTTTTTGTAAAGCTTTCCAGAGAGAGAGAAAGAAACCAAGCCAAAAAAAAAAAAAAAAATTTGAACGCTCGATCTTGGCTGCTATACAAACAGATGTTGCTTGTCATTCCGTTGTTAAGCAGGCACCAGATTGGAGCAAGCGGCAGTTTAGGGAGAACAGCAGCAGAGTTTGGAAAGTCAGGAGAGAAATGGGGTGGGGGGGAGGATTAGCTATATTATTATTATCTTTGTTCTGCACATGTTTCTATCCTGGAATACATCTTAATTACGAAAAACCCATTTTGATATTTTTTTTAAAATTATTTTTTGTGAAATTAGGACAAAATAGAAACTGGATAGCCTTAGTAACTCACCCAAATTTCACCAAAGTAGGGACATCTTTGTGTTTTTTGTTTGTTTGTTTGTTTTGTATTTTTTTTTTTTTTAAAAAAATTGCAATTGAAAACGTTTAGGAAAAGGGGGTTCTGTTGGAAATGCTTTAAGACATTCTCGGTAAGTGAATGTTTACAATGGATTAGGTCAGGGATTCTGCCGTGTTTTATTTTATTTTATTTGATTTTCTCTCTCCTGTTGCAGACCCGTTTCTGACGGGTTTGCCACTAAGTTTTCTCGGCATGAAGAACTTGGAAGGTTGAAGGCCTTTTGTCGCCCTTCCAAGTTTTTGCAACAGTGTAAGAACAAAAATCACATTGTTTATACAGTAGAAGTTCTAACGAAACACGGATTCTCTTCAATTTGTTGCTCTTTTGTCTGCTGCATGTGGTGGCCAGTTTAATCCCCTCCTGCTTTCCCCCCCCTTTATATATATATATAGATAGATAGATAGATAGATAGATATTCCCCTCCCACAACCCCCTTTTCCTTTTTATTTTTCCGCTTTCTAATCTAATTGCGGTGTGCTCAAAAAAAGAAAAAAAGGGGGGTATTTTGGTTCCTCTTTTTTTTGTACCGAAAGAGTTAAAAGTTTCTTGGCACAAGAGTAGCAGTTTAGCTACAGATCAATTCATTTAAATGAAAGAAATCACAGAGCGAGCCATCTGATTTTGAAATTTTGCATCTCATGCTTCCACTTTAGAACAAAGCTTCTGTTTTCTTTTCCTCCGATTAAGCCGCACAGCTTTTGTTTTCAACTTTATATCATTTTTGATTGGAACTTTGAAGTCGTTGGTAAATCTCTCTTTTTTTCCTCTCTTTAAAATAAATAGAATTTTTCATTTGCCATTAGTACATAACTGCTCTTTTTGCCTCTGAACCTTGTGCATAGAATGATTTGTTATTCTTCATGAAAAGTTTACACCTGAAAACGGTTAATTTTTAAATTATCTTGCCTTCAGACTATATAAACTATCCATTACTCATACGCTGTGTATTTACATCAGCCTTTATTTATTTAGCTCTGTACTGCTATACACTTACTTTATATAAACATGTGCTTATGTGTCTGTATCTCAAGATATAGCATCTGACAAAGAGCACCATCTTTTTCTGTATATCCACATCTATTTATATACCTACTGTCTATCCATCTATCTATAGCCAAATCTTTTGACAGCTCCTGTATATCTATGCCTGTGTGATAATCTATACATAGGCAGAATGGTTGTCTCCCCCACTGCCTAGATATCAAATATTGAATGTATTCCATTGTAGAACATCTTACATGGTTGTTCATTAGCCTCTAAAGAAAGGCAAGCAAAAATAAATAAATAAATAGAAAAAAGGTTGGTTCATCTTGAGTTTTTGATAGTAAATTACCAATTCTGATTTTTTTCTGCATTAAGAAAAAAAAAGAGAAAGGCATTATTTACATAGTGTTCCTTTAAAAAAAAAAAAGATGATCACTTAGCTTACAATAAGTGATTGCATCTGATGAAAGATTTTGCAGCTCCAGATTGAATTTTGAGAGGCTTCCGTGCCGCGATCCTGAGGTGATTTTTTTTTCTTTTGCGGCGGCGGCACTGCGTCAAAAAGAGGGGGCTGTGATGCCTGGGCACGGCTGAACTCCTATCAGACGAAGGCAGCGTAAGGGTGGGGATGGGGGGGGACTTCCTTTTGTTAGCCTAAAAAAAGGGGGGGTGAAGCTTGAGGAGAAAGAATGGGGTGGTGAAGGCAAGAAAATGGACAGATATTAGTAGCGTCTCCCCCCTCCCCAAATCTTACGTAACTATGGTGGATCAAAATCGGGACATTTTATTGTCGCTTGTTCTTTAATGGGCTTTCCCAAGTGTTTTGTAAGAAAACGCCAGGATTTTTGAAAAGGAGAAATAGCACCCCCCGCAAAAAAAACGTATCCAAAATATTTTTGTAGGTAACGTAGTGTTTACATCCTTGTGCGCTCTCCTGCAACACTGAAATATTTTTTTCCCCGTTAGCAGCTGCATGGTTTTAAGTCGGTCTTTAACGTTGCGAAAGGAACAATAAAATGAAAGGCAAAACCGGCCTCTTAAAACTTGGCAAGTAAAAGGAGCTTGGACTGGCAGCCAAGAATCCTGCTGGGGTGCAAAAAGAAAAGCATCCACGAAGCTACCACAATCAAGGATTTCTCTTCTTTTAACAAACACGGCGACGGAGAGAAATAATTATTCCTCAATCAGTGTTAAAGAGTCAAAAAGTTAAAAATGGTTGCTTGATGAGTCCGCTCAGGAGCAGGTAATGATCGTCTCGTTTGGTTGTGTTTTATGAAACTGTTAACTGTCTACCGATCGAGATGTTATAGCTGATCTGTCTAAGAAGTTGATGTCTAGAACTCACTAGCTGGTAACCTAGTTGCAGCCACGGTCTCCATCTGGTTAATCTCTTTGGTGGGATTCAAATCAGCAAAATTCTTAAATCTTTTCAGTAATTTGAGCGGCTTTTTGAGATTTTCTGGGTGAATACAGCAAAGGCGCAATCTATTGACGCAATCTTTTGTTTTTTAACCAATGATTCCTCTTGTAGAATATCTTCTCTTTTTCCTTCAGTTTCTCTGCAGTTAGTGCTACAGGTCTTGCTTTACAGGGCCAGAAATGAACTTTCACGCAGCTTGCAAAAAATATCTTTACTTGCTTTATTTTTTAGGATAAATTTGGCAAAGTCTGGGCCTAACAAGATGGCAGCTCGCGTCCGAGAAGCGTATTCCTTGTGTCGGCATTCTGGTATCGTAGTTTCAACCCAATTCTTTAGCTACTGTCTTTTTCTTATTATTTTTTAACTTATTTGAAATGTACTGCTCTATCAGCCTATTAGCAAATGAGGATATAGAAAAATGAAAAATAGGTAATTAATTTGATTTTTTTTTTTCAAAAGAGGCCTATTCATAAGAAAGGTAAAATTAGAGGGGGAGAATTGTTTCTTAGTTATGTTTCTTAGTTGCTTTGTTGTTGTTACTGAAATACAAAATGGCTACAAATAGCTTTTACCCAGGTGCACAATGCATTCCACATTGATCAACAATTTTGTTAGAAAGTAGAATGCGGTTTGCTCAAAAACCACACGCAGACCAAAAGCAGTGTTATGCTTTTGGAAACAAGATGTAGACAGATAGATTGCTCTGTATCTTCCTTCAGTAGAAAGACTGGGACATACCAGTCTTTGAACGGGTTAACACAGAATAGTGTGTTTTGTTTTGTTAAATTTCTAGAATCTGATTGGGTAGATATTGTGACATTATCTATCTATCTATCTATCTATCTATCTATCTATCTATCTATCTATCTATCTATCTATCTAAGATAATATATCTAAGATTAGATAGATAGATAGATAGATAGATAGATAGATAGATAGATAAACCTAATATATACTCTCAATAGTTGATCAGAAATATCTAGAAATAAGTCTAGTTGATTTGATATATGACTCTAGTTCTTTTCATAAACTAAAGCTGTGTTCAAGAGTATCATGAAGAGACAACCGTTCAATTCATTACCTATCTCCATTTTCTGCCATTGTTTATCTGTGCACTGGGTTCTCAAAGAGCCATTAACAACTGTATAATTAGCCTTTGCATGATGCATTTCAGGATTCACTCTTCTATATATTTAATAGTTATCACCTATCATCATGAATGGGCCCAATGTAAATAAAAGCTGAATTCTAAAGAAAGAAAGAAAGAAATAGATAGATAGATAGATAGATAGATAGATAGATAGATAGATAGATACATTCTGTAATTGTAAATAATGTTTCTAGCTTTATATTCTTCTTTTGACCAGCTCAGTTTGTCAAATAATATGAAGCCACCCTTTTAAAAACATTAGAAATGGATAGCTTTGGGCCTACATGCTACCATTTTCAGTATGTAGATAACATACAGTGAAATGTGCATATCTTCAAAGCTTCCTTTCCCTAGTCCCCAAAGTGCAGAAGCAATCCCATAAGATTGATGGTGGAAAACTCACCAGAGAGACTTAACCGTGCCTCATTCTGGAGAGGCCTATTATGACTTTTAAACCAATAGAATCATCAGGACAAATTCTTACCCTGAAAACATTTGCTCAGAGCACTTCTTCCTATTTTGGGAGGGGGCTTACAAAGCCATTACCGTATCAAAGGTGCAGGAGAAGTGGGCCAGATTTTCAGAAGAGTTTAGGCAACTAAATAAGGAGGGGAATTAAATGCACTAACTACTCTTCATCTCCCATTGCAAAAGGTTTTCTAACTGGTTTTAACCCAAGATGCTGAGTTCTTCTAAAAATTGGGTTGCTTATTTCCATCTCTAAATTAGAGGTTGGTTGTAATGAATATCTGTCCCATAGGCTCAGTGGGGTCATTGATTTGGGTTGTCTTCAACTTCCATGGAAACCAATGGGAATTGACGTTGCGCAGCTTGATACAGGAAGTGGATCCAGCCCACCCAGAATGTTAGCTAAATCCCATTCAATCCAATTCTTCTTAAAGATGTTAATGATTATAACAGTGATTGGGAAAATGAGAGTTTTACTTTCATGGAGGGGAGCTTTACAAAGAAGGTAACAAAATAAATGTCTATTCACTTCTCCAGGCAAGTAGTAAGGCAATTCAATCCTTATCTTCTCCCGATTAAAAGGTAGTTTCGTTTACCAAAAAGCAAGCAAATTTTCCTGTGCGACAGCGTCTATTAACTGATTGCAGATACAAACGCACACTTGGCGGTCAGTGTTAATACAACAGATGTTTTGAGAAAGCTCAATAAAGTCTACTTATTGTTCCACCTTCTTTATCACTGCACCCATAGAGTTAGGCCACAACTTTCAAACTGTTCTTGGTACCTAAAGCTGGTACCTAGAAAAAAAATCAATTTTTAGGCCCCTACAGAGAAGCGGCCTGACCATCAAAGATGCTAAATGCCCATACTTCCTATTGATTGCAATAGGATTGGCAAATTGGACCACTTTTAAGTAGCCAGCTATCACTGTAGTAACAAACAGGCTTATCATGTCTGTCCATAATGCTTGACATTTGCATTTCTGAGGGATGGAGGAAGAGCAGGTTTATAAAGGGGTTCTCTAAACTAAGAGCACCGATAAGGAAAAGTGGTATTATTTAATTGGTAGCATAGACCAAGCTGTGAGTTTGTTTTCAGAACTGACAGTCAGGCAAGCAATTCCTGTACATGAGTTCTGTGCATTATACCGCTAAGAATTATGCTCAGTTTTGCTTGTTCTTATTGGCCGTCTATGTTATGGAGGAGAGTCAACTTTTGGTAGTAGGAGAAGTTGATAAGGGTTATCTCTTTGAAAGTTTGATGCAGTGTCCATAAATTCTGTTCAGAATTTTCACAGTCTTGTGAATATGTAGAGTTTCCATTTATAAATTGATTATAAATAATTATCAATGGAAGTTCTAATAAACGGTTAATCAATTCTAGATTTCTATAAAATTCCAGAAGTCAATAGTCTGGCTATTAGCATCTATAACCACTTGTACTGATGGGTTCATAACCATCTGCAACCATACTGCTTATGTTTTTTAACAGCTATTATTAATACTTTATATGCTATTTATAAATTGAACTGTAGCTGAAAATCTGACTGTAATTCCACTGACTTCAGGTGCACAGGAGCAAAAGATCCAGCACAAATTCTAGAGGAGAATTCATTATCATAATGACAAATGCATGCTCCCAACCAAAGTCAAACTTGATCAGAAAATAAAACGTTCAAGTAAGGGTTTGCTTTGTTTTATTTTTATTTTATTTATTTATTTATTAAAAATGTCTATCCCGCCCCTCCTGCCCTGTATTCTAACCCGCCCCCTTATTGGCCCCCTTATTAGCCTGGACTGTGACTCAGGACCATCACCCCAGGGGAAGCGTCACCAATAACCTGGTAAGGGCTTCCCGACCAGGTGTAAAGTGGGCTGTCACAGATGAAGTTCCACTGTACTTACACCGGTCCGGAGTAGCGGCGGTTCCAGGCAGCCATCACGGCCATCATTGGTCACCATGGCTGTCAGTTGAGAGCGGGGTGGCACTTCACATAGCATGGGGATGGGCTGTCCGGACATACATTCATGCATCTCCCCCCCACCCCCACCTTCCCTGACCTGGCTGCCGTAACGTTGTTGGTTTTTTGGTGGCTGGGCCAAGTCCCGGCCAGAGTGACAGCTCCTGCCACCACACAGAACAGACCATAGCGACGGTGGGAGTTGTCACGTCAGAAAACGCTCCATGTAAAGAGATTTTTTTTAAAAGAAAAGCTATTGCTGATCCTTTGTTTAGAGAGCCCCTGTATTGCTTTAATTTAACATAGCACAAGAGAAAAGTCTGGCCCAAGTGAGTTCAGAATGCTGTTATTAATAAACCAACATGTAAAGCGTTGGTTCTTTTGGTTGTTTTGGCATATAATTCTGTCCATCACAGTGGGTGCGTGAAAAGAATACAGGGATTCTATAGACTATTTTATAAGGGAACTGAATTTTGATTATGTCTGAACTCAGCAGCAAATACCAAGACGATGGACTTTAAGGTTATAACACAAAGCACTTTTAAGTAGTTCTGGGAGTCTTTCATGACCACCTCAGAATTACAGTTCTTTTATTTATTAATACCCGTGGCTTCAAGCCGTCTTTATTCTCATTTATTTTGCTGCTTTCCACAAACATCTTGGTTACATCACAAAGCATCCTATTGCAACCTGTGTTACTCAACTATAAATAATTAGTTCTTAAAAGCTGGTGTCTTTTTTAATGTGTTAAAAGGTTATAAACACTGCTATTGACTAACAGCCTTACAATTTCATTTGCAGAATGGTGGTGTTGGTTGTTTCGTTCTGTGTTATTTTTTTAAAAAATAAATAAATAAAAGAAGATATCAATGCCCGTTGCCACAAACCCGTAGATCCGAACTTGTGGTCATATCTCTCACAAGCTTGTATCTATAGGTATGTGTCTGCATGGCGAATGCACAAAAGCTGAACGTGTTGTGAATGCATTTCAACTGACAGTGACCGGTTTTGCTATTAGCGTCTCCCTCTGACCTCTTCACCCCCTCCCTTCTTTTTTCAGAAATATAAAATTAGAGCTGAAAATCTCCTTCTGCAATTATCATATCGGTTTTCACCATTGGTTATTATTAAAATGCACTCGTGGTCAGACAAAACCAGCAGCTTGTTTCTGCCCAAATAAAATGGGACCTCGAGAATAATTGGACATCGAGCTGAAGAAATTAAATCCCCAGATGCATTGCATTTGCCTCACGCTGTTCTGGGACTGTCCGTATTTCTGATCAGTGTCAGGAAAGCAAGTAACAAAAACGGTTTCATTTCTAACAAAAGACAGATTGATTGTTACACGGACAAAACCAACTTCCTTTGGAAAGTGAAAGATTTGTTCTGTATTTTTGGCTGTATGCAGTGGCAGCTGTTTTACACCCGGATCCATCTCTTCTTTGCACCACTGTAAATCCAATCTACTTTCACCAATGTCACTAGACTTACTTTGGATTTACACTGGTGTAAAAGAAAGCAGAATATGTCTCTTGCACTGTTTCCCTCTCCCACTCCTCCCCTGTCAGTTTAAAATTAGCTGATTGTGGAATTGGTCTCTCTGTCCCACCTCACATTGTTTATCTAAATGTCTGACCTTTTAAAATAGTTCTCAGCATAATAAAAAGTAGTACTTTGCCCAGAATTATTAAATAAAACTATGCATTTGATGAAGCAAGTTCTTAACTTGACAGCAACTGTTAGGTTTTAAAAAGCTGTAATATTTTAAGTTGTAATGTTTTAATTAAAAAACAAACAAACAGGAAGAAAGCCCTGTGAAAGAAAGCAACTTTGATTGATACTTACACGCTGTATAGATTCAGAGACTTACTGAGTCCTTTAAAACTTCTCCCAGTGCTCATTCCTCACAAGAGCTGACTTGTGTTTCCTTTTAAATTTCACTTTTGTATAAACTTGGCTGAATTTACGCTCACTGCTCCAGCCCAGGAGTGATTTTCTTCCCTAGCTGAATTGTTTTGTACTGCAAGAGTGCAAAGGAATAGAAGAAAATCCTCTTGTCTGTTATTAAAAAGCAGTTCTGAGTTTATAATGCCAGAAGAAAAGCTTTCCAATTCTAAATATGCAACTTAGATTGTATATTATCTGTGTATCACTGATTGCATTTTCGGTGATCGCCGACCAATGGCAAATGTCCCTTTTGCCCAATGCCAGGAACATTAAGGTGTTAGACATATACCTGCCATATATTTGCAGAGATTAAGTTTTAAATGAGCATTTGCCCAGCCTAGAATATGGATTAAATAGTGCAACTGTTTTTCAGGTGTTGTCTCTCCTAATTGACAGTACAACCTAAATGGCCAGAAGCCAGTATTCTGGTCTCTTGTTTTCAGTGTCCCATAAACTAAGGCTCCTTTCTGATGTGTGTTGGCAAGAAGCACTTTGCCAATTCTTGAGGGAGGTTTTTTATACATCTCTTTTAGCTAGGCCACAGGGCTTAGCTAGGCCACAGGGCTTAGCTAGGCCACAGGGCTTGAAGGAGGTTTGGGGAATTGAGTTACAGTTCCCCAGGTCATGAGCAAGTGACTTGCATCGTCTCTCAACAAGAAGACTCCTAGCCATCAGAGAGCAAAATTCTGGAATTGTCTCCCAGGGAGAATTAAGGGAGGGGAGGAACCTGGCTGGTTTTAAAACAGAGATAAATTGATGAGAGGTTTCGTATGATGAGTTTTCCATCTGATGCTTTTGGAGACACCTGCTGAGATCAAGATGAATTTTCTTTCCTCTCTTGGACACACTTTCTTTCTGCCTCTGAGGTATGGCTGAAAATGAGACACTGGATGGGGCGGTCTGGTACTGGACTGAGATAAGGAATTTTATCTCAGATGTTGGACTAGTGGGTCCTGCCCACAGAGGCTAGGGGCCTAATTGCTATTTGGGTTTGGGAAGGAATTTTCTCTAAGTCAGTGTGGCGGGGGGATCTTTTCTTCCCCTGCGTTGTGGGGCATGGTTCATTTATCTGTGTCATGTGGTTATATTTTACTAAATTCACTTTGTCATTTTGGGCACTGGCACGCCCTGGTCACTCTTACTCCATGCTTGCGGCGTGCTAAAAATTGGTTTTATCATAGGCCTGTAGTCTCCTATTCTGGATTTCTCTGTTGTTTGGGTGCCTTAGAAACCTGCCTCTCTGCACAGAGTTAGATTAGATGGCCCTGGAGGTGCTTTCTAGCACTGTGATTCTGTGATCCATTTTTTTGTTATTTCGATAATGAAAACGAAATTCTTGTTTTTCATTTTTGTTATTACAATAGCAAAAAAGAAAATGTTTATTTATTTATATCCTGCCCAAACAGCTCAGGGCAGCTTACAATCCTCACAAAACATCCAGAATAAACCATAATAATAAAATACAAATTAAAACATAACAAAATGGAGCCAAAAACAACCCAACGTCCCCCCTCCTAACCCTCCACCCTACCCCCCTCCCTCTCCGAAAGTCAGGCGGAACAACCAGTTTTGCATTGATGTCGAAATGAAGGGAGGTCTGGGGCCACCCAGGCCTCCACTGGAAGGGAGTTCCACAGCTGCAGTGTGGCCACCGAAAACGCCCTCTCTCTTGTAGCCTCCCGGGATACCCGGGGGGGCCTCCAGGAAGGCGCCCCCTGATGACCGCAGGGGCCGATCCAGAACCCGGGGAGTGAGGTGGTTTCACAGATAGGTGAGGCCTAGACCGTGTAGGGCTTTTTAAGTCAGCACCAACACCTTGAATTGGGCCTGGAAGACTACAGGCAGTCAGTGCACAGAATGGAGCACCAGCGTCATGTGCTCCCAGCAACCTGTTCCGGTAAGGAGACGGGCTGCCGCATTCTGCACCAGCTGCGGTCTCTGAGCCATCACCATGGGTAGAGCCCCATGTAGAGCGCATTGCAATAGTCAAGTCTTGAGGTAATGAATGCATGGATGATGGTAGTCAGGTCCGCATCCAAAATATACGGCCAAGGATGATGCACCAGATGTAATTGATGAAACTCACCCCTCGTCACAGCATCCACCTGGACATCCAGGTGAAGCTGGGAATCGAGGAGCACGCTTAGACTATGGACCTGAGAGACAAGTGGGGGGACCTGAGGGATGAGGGGGCACCTCATAAACGATGGGGGCCTCCACTCCCTTGCCCCTACCCACCAGCATCACCTCCGGCTTTTTGGGATTCAGCTTCAGATGGTTTGCTCTCATCCAGTCCCCCACAGCCGCCAAACACTGAGTAAACACCGAGACTGCCAGGCCGGGGTCTGATGAAAATGAGAGAGAGAGAGCTGGGTGTCATCAGCATATTGATGGCACCGAACACCAAACTGTCTCACAAACTCGCCCAGCGGCTGCATGTACACACTTAACAGGAGAGGGGACAGAATAGAACCTTACGGGTCTTCACACGGGAGGTTGCAGGGGAACGAAAAACATTCCCCCAGCACCACCTTCTGAGATCTTTGGGCCAGGAAAGAGTAGAATCATTCAAGAATAGTACTGCCCACCCCAGCTCCATCCTGCAAGCGGGCCACCAACATCTCATGGTCAACGGTATTGAAAGCCGCTGATAGATCTAATAGGATCAGGAGAAACGACCGACCCTGATCCATATCACGGTGAAGGTCATCAACCAGTGCCGCAAGCACAATCTCAATGCCATGCCCTGAGCAAAAGCCGGACTGCAAGAGATCTAGAAAATAGATGCAGTCCAGAAACTCCCACAGTTGTTGAGCCGCCACCCATTCAGTGACCTTCCCTAAAAAGGGAAGGTTAGAGACCGGCCAATAACTGGCTAGGGAATCCATGTCAAGCGATGTTTTTTTGAGCAGAGGCCATACCACTGCTTTCTTGAGGCGGCCCAGCCCTCTGCTCTCCCACAGGGAGGCATTGGCCACCCAAACCAGCAATGACCCTAGCGTCTCCTGGCTGGCCTTGACCAGCCAGGACGGACACGGTTCCAGTTCACAAGAGGTGGCCCTAACAGCCCCAGAACATCCCCCTCATCGTCAGGTGACACCGCCTGAAACCGATCCCACAAAATAAGACCAGACGGGTCATCCATAGCCTCTGGTTCTCCTAATGCAAAAAAAGCAGCATTGAACTCACACTGAATACAAGCAATTTTATCCACAAAGTACTCAACAAACATGTCACAGTGGGCGCTGGACGAATCCAGCTCCAGGCAGAGGGAGGCCAAACTGATCAGATGCCTTACCACCCAGAAAAGTTCCACTGGATGAGACTTCACAGATACTATGAGGGCAGCTAAGAACTTCTTCTTGTCTGCCCGCACAGCCACAGCATAGGCTCTTAAACTCGCTCAATGCTGCAATCTATTGGCTTCAGCCCGAGAAAGGCTCCACCATTGCTATAACTGCCTCCCCTCCCACTTCAATAATCGCAGTTCCTCTGTAAACCAAGGGGGGCTGCGGTGATGATGAGAAGGAAGCAGATGCCTAGGAGCCACTCGATCGATAGCCTCAGTCAGCAAGGTGTTCCAGAATGCGATGAGGTCATCGAGCAGGCAGGAGTTGAGATCAAGGGGCAACTCCCCTAGGGCATTCCAGAACCTCTCTGGTTCCATAAGTCTCTGGGGGCGAACCAACCGAACTGGTTCCACACCTTTCTGGGGGCAGACATGGGCCAGGAGACTGGCCCGCAGGAGGTAATGATCCATCCATAACAAGGGCACCACCAACATCTCCCCCGCGTACGGATCCCCCGCTTCAAGGCTGGTACAAAATATCAGGTCCAGGGTATGCCCCCCATCATGTGTTGGGCCGATGACTACCTGAGACAGGTCCATGGTTGCCATTGCAGCCATGAACTCACTCTCTGTCCCTCCAACACTGTCATAGACTTGAATATTGAGGTCCCACAGAACCAATGTCCTTGGGGACTGTAAGACCACTTCCGACACCAGCTCTGCCAGAGCATGTAGGGATGCCGTCAAACAGGTAGGTGCATGGTATACCAGCAGCACTCCAATTTGTCTCCTGCAAAATTGATCACAAGATGGAGGCCCTCCATGCCTGACACCAATTGCACCGAATACCTCCTAAGGCCGGACCCTGACTCCCTAAAAACAATAGCTACACTGCCCTGCAACACCCACCCACCTCCTGCCCATCCTTCCAGCTGTGGCTGATGCTGCACGGAGTACCCAGCTGGAACCAGGTCAACTCAAATATGCCCTGACTCTGTGTCCAGCCAGGTCTCCATAATGCATGCAAGGTCAACTGCACAGTCCAGGATTAACTCTCAGACTGTAGCTGATTTATTGATCATCGACCTCGCAGTCAACAGCATCAGGTTTAGGCCAGGGGCCCCTTGATCAAGAACCACCTCACCACCTGCCTGGGGGCACTGAGTGGGACAGGTAGCAAACATCTGTCTCGTCATAAATTGCCTGCCCCCCAGAGAGACCATCTATCCCCCGTCCCATTACGACCCCAATGGCTGCAGCCCTCCCCACGGCTGGTCCCCACCCTTCCCTCCCTCCTGGCTGCCCCACCCCGATGGCAAGGAAGATCGCCACCCCCCAAAAAAACCCACCCCTCCCAATCTCTGGGGACCACCCCTCCATCTCCCCCAAGCCCCCTCCTCTCACCAGGGGACANCCCCCGCCCCCCCCCCCACTCTCACTAGGGGAGAAAAACATCCCTACTAACCAACCCCAAATCAATCAACAAGAAACACCTCCTCCTCAAAAGGAACCACCCAACTCAGCCACAAGCTCCACACAACCCACCAGATACCACACATAACCCTCAGATCTACTCTCACATAAAACAAGCATAAAAACTCCACAGCACCCCCTGGCTACTTGTCCCCAACCGAAGGGCCAAAGGGCCCTATAACAGCTGCTCTTTGGCACATGCTTGCAGTGCTGCTGGAAAACACGCCACCTAAATCCTCTTCCCCCAGCTGTCTGGGTCACACCGGGAGGCAATCCCTGGCCCTGCCCCTGCCCCCCTCTCTCTGCCACAGAGAGGTGGTGATAACAGTCAAACCTGGGCCCTAGGGGAGTCCCCACTCTAGCACCTGGCTCCTTGCCTGTTTCGGCAGCCTCAGTGACCAGGTCTCGCCTGCCGGCTTTCACTGGCGCTGGAGCAGCTGGGTCCTGAGGAGAGTGAGCCCGCCTAGCTCCCAGCTCCCCGCTGCAATCAGGTCTGGTGGTGCTAAATCCTCTTCCCCCCGGCAAGCTGGGTCACACCGGGAGGGAATCCCTGGTCCCCTCCCTCTGCCACAGGGAGGGGGGAGATAACAGTCAAACCTGGGCCCTAGGGGATTCCCCACCCCAGTGCCCTGGCTCCTTGTTGGCTGGGGCAGCCTCAGCGGCCGGGTCTCTCCTGTCGGCTAGCACTGGAACAGCTGGGCCACGAGGAGACAAAATTAATAATGAAAGCAATCATGAAATTTAATTTTTTGTTATCAGTATCGGTATCGCATGAAACTGAAAATTTTGTTTTCGGTTTCATTTCCGTTTTCCTCAGCGTGCGTGTGGGGGTTGCTGTGTGTGTGGGGGGCTATAACAAGATGCAGTCTTCTGGCACTTCTGCCACACACACGCACACACACACACAGCCCTCACACACACACACACACCTCACACACACGCGCGCACACACACAGAGCCCTCCCACACACACACAGAGAGCTCTCTCTCTCTCACACACACACGCACACGCACATGCACACGCACACGCACACACACACACAGAGAGCTCTCTCTCTCTCTCTCTCTCTCTCTCTCTCTCTCTCTCTCACACGCACGCACACGCAC
>QEPC01009472.1:10413791-10434095 GCA_003113815.1 Sphenodon punctatus | reverse complement strand
CCCACACACACACAGAGCTCTCCCCCCCCCCACACACACACAGCCCTCCCACATACACACGCTGACAAAAACGGAAACCAAAAACAAATTTTTCGGTTTCATGTGATACTGATACCGATACCGATACCAGTAAGAACACCGATAACGGAAAATGAAATGTTGTTATCAATGCAAACAAATGACGACAGTTTTTAATAACAAAAATTAAAAAACCAAACCAAATAATGCCATGAGTCCCTGGTGCACACCTCTATTTGAAATCAGTAACCCAAGCCATCCAGTTGCATCTAGTGCCACATGTGATCCGTTGGGTCTGCATTGTTTGTTACGGAGTAGATTTTATCCAAAGAGATCAGATGCCAACACTGAAGTAAGTGAAGAAGATTTTTGAAGTAGCTCAGCACATTGCATGCAAGTTGGAGGCGGAGTTGTTCGGAAAATTGGTTCCTAGATGTGGAAACTGAGTAGTTGAATATCTGACCCCTCAACACCTTGTGCTCTTCATCTTCGAAGCAATTTAGTCATTGTTGGTTTTGCATTTGCTTCTTTTTCTTTAAATGTAATTTTTCTGTAAGAAATTGCTACAAATAGCCTCACCTTCCAAACCTGCGACCGAGGTGCCGTGTGGGAGGATGTCACAAATTTCACTCCCTGTTATTCCAAAAGCGAGGCAAATTTGACTTTACAGATACAAATTTGTAGCAGTTTGATTAAAATTGTCCCTCTGTCCCCCACTCCAGAGTTCCCACAAAATATAAAAGAATAATCCTGTCCAGACCCCACAAACCCCACTAGTTGGCCCTGTGTTCACCACGTGGCGCTGCTTAGATGCACAGTCCATCTTGGGACAAATCAGTGTTTTGCTCACCACCAATCTCAGCACGCAAGCGCTGTGGCCTCCTTCCCGGAGTTGTACCTGCTAACGCGCCACGCAATATCATTGCATGTTCAACGGGTGGCCAAATTGGTGTTGGGATTGTTATGGTGCTTACACACAACGGCCAAACATGTGCTCAGGGGTTTTGACACCCGATCTTTGTTATGTCTAAAGATGCACAGAGACTCTCAACTGAACTCCTTATCTTCCCCCCTCATCCTTCCTCTCCTTCCTCACTGTCAATAACTATTGATGGAGTCACCATCCTGCCTGTCCCCCAAGCCCGTAGCCTAGGCTTCATCTTTGACTCAGCCCTTTCTTTTAAACCCTACATTGACTCTGTTGCTAAATCCTGTCGCTTCTCCCTCCATAACATTGCTAAGATTCGCCCTTTTCTCTCTGTCTCGTCTGCCAAAACTCTTGTTCATGCTCTGGTCATCTCTCGCCTCGATTACTGTAACCTCCTTCTCACTGGCCTTCCCCGGTCTCACCTTTCTCCCCTCATCTCTGTCCAAAACTCTGCTGCCAGGGTCATCTACCTCGCCAGTCGCTTCGACCATGTGCAGCCCCTCCTCTCTTCGCTTCACTGGCTTCCCCTTCCTGAACGAATCCTGCACAAGCTCCTAGTCTTCACCTATAAAGCTCTTCACAACCTTGCTCCCCCCTACCTCTCTGCACTTATCGCCCTCCATACTCCAGCCCGTGCACTTCGCTCCTCCTCTGTCCCTTCTCTCACCCTTCCACGCCTTCCCTGCTCCCCTAAGCGCCTTCGTCCCTTCTCACTTGCTGCCCCCCATGCCTGGAACTCCCTCCCTGTCCACATCCGCCTTGCCCCCTCCCTTCATACCTTCAAATCTCTCCTTAAAACTCACCTCTTTCGCTCTGCTCTGTCTGACTCTTTATCCTGCTGAGCCACTATTCCTATACCTACGGTCTGTTTACCCTTATCCTTGCCACATGGACCTGCCTGCTGTCATTCTCATCGTAACCAAGCCAAGTACGTGCACTTGAGACCTCGCATCTTCATGAATGTTAGACCCCTTGTCTCTCCCTCTGTTCCCCTTCCTATGTCTCTCCCCCAGCTCCTGTCGCTCAGATTGTAAGCCCTAGGGGCAGGGACCGCGTCTATTTTATTACTTTGTAAAGTGCCATGTACACTGCTGGCGCTATATAAATGTTTGTTAATAATAATAATAATAATAATAATGTGACCAGTGTTGCTCTACGAGAATGCTCTGAAATAACTACAGAGTTGAGAGCCAGAGAAACCTACACAGTGTACAGAACAGGGTTGGTACATGTGATCCACTCAATCCAGGCATCAACCTCAGGAAATCTACTAGGAACCTTCCTGCTGGTCACGGCGCTCCAGGCCAGGACCCCTCCCACTGACTCCCATGTCTAGGGCACCTCATGAATGGGTCTCAGGAACAAAGAGGAGAACTCTCCTTTAGGAAGAGTCTTCCCCGATGCACTGGAGGAGCTCTCCTAGCCCATCTCCTCCCTGAAGTGCTGCTAGTTCCACTCTCCTCCCCAGAAGTGACCTCTGAGTGGTTGGTCCCTCCTGTCCACACTGTGATCTAATGGAGACTCACTTGTTATCCACCAGTGGATCATGGTCTATGAGCCTCCCCTTGGTCGCCTGTGATACAGAAGCATAGCTCTATACAGTAGGGATGTGCGAACGCGGTTCGGAAGTTCGGTGTTCGGTCCGAACTCGGGGTGTTAAGACCATTCACGAACACTGCGAATCTGAACCGCCTCCACTAAAACTGGCCAAACAAAGTTCGGGTTCCAAACTGGTTCAGGCGGGGGCGTGGAGGGCAGGGAGGAACCTGGTTTTCCCTCCCCCCCCTTTCAGGCTGCATGGGTGGAAGGGGCGCTGGGGAGCAACTCCCCCCCCCACCCTGCCCAGACTCATAATTTTTGTTTAATCCCACCCCACCCCAGGGATCGCCCTACCTGGTGGTGCCGGAGCTCCGGCTCTGGGTCCAGTGGCAGTGGGTCCAGCGGTGGGTCCGGAGGCGGTGCTGCCAGACCCGCTGCCACTGCCGGACCCGGGGCCAGAGCCCCAGCACCACCAGGTACGTTGGGCTCTCGTTCTGGCAGCGGCAGTGGCAGCGGTGCTCCGGAGCGCTTCAGGCCGCTACTAGGCCTTCCGGTTTGACCCAGAAGGCCTAGTAGTGGCCTGAAGTGCTCCAGAGAGACGCTGACACCAGACCCGGGGCCGGAGCCCCAGGACCACCAGGTAAGTCGGGCTCCGGGTCTGGCAGTGGTGGCGGGTCCAGTGGCAGCAGCGCTCCAGAGCGTTTCAGGCCACTACTAGGCCTTCCGGTTTGTCCCAGAAGGCCTAGTAGCGGCCTGAAGTCCTCCGGAGTGATGACGACGCCAGACCCGGTGCTGGAGCCCTGGCACCACCAGGTTGGCCATCCCTGGGGTGGGGGGGTTAAAAAAAAAATTGCGAGACTGGGCAGGGTGTGTGTGTGGGGGGGTGATCCCTGGTGCCCCTTCTACCCACGCAGTCTGGAGGGGGGAGGAAAACCCAGGGGCCCCCTGCCCAAATGGGTTCCCCCCCCCCAAAACCTGAATCGGCCAAACGGGCCGAACCCTGAACGGGCCGAACACAGAACTCCCTGGTGTTCGCACATCTCTACTATACAGTACATAGAACTATATAGGATAAGGATAATTGAATATTGACTTATGAAAGCCCTCATCTAGTGCCTGTATGGATTATCAAATGCCTCCCATATGAATTGTTCATTATTACATGGGAGTCAGGGTGTTAACAAATGAGACCATTGTCCGCTGCAGTCCGGGTTCAGTCTGTTCAGCCCCCATTCACATGTTTAGCATGTCCAGCCTAGCAAATGGACAGGTTTCTGCATGTATTTCATGTGCTTGCAGGCAGCCCCCATTGGCAGTGCCAGTAAGAGCAAGAGTGTAGAGGCAATAAATGGTTGCTCCTCGGACACTTTAGGATTTCCGCCTGCGACTGTGTTGGTGGTGGACATGTATGCATGGAGACACTTCACGCAACCCAATTTATGGGGCACGGACACGTAGATGCAGGTTAGCTCTCATTTGCCCAGATGTTGGGCTCCATAGTCTCCGAGACCCTGCTGTGAGTGGGGCTGCAGGTCCAGTGGGCGAAGGCCACTTGGCCAGTGAACGTGAACACCTGATAAACGGGCAGGTGGACACTAGGGCTGAAACTCAATTTCTATTTTCTCTTGATTCTCGATAAGAATCACGGTTCTTGACTCATTTTTTTGCAAGAATTGATAATCAAGATAATCACGGTTCTCAACACTTCCTTGGTCAACACTTTTTTCGATATGCTGTTTACCAATTTTTTGTTTCCATTTATTGTTACAGTTTACCATGTACCGCGTTCATTCTGGTCTTACACATACGCAAAATTACCGCCAGTGCCATCTTGTAAGAGGACTGCGTATGTCGCAGAACAGCCATGGCAACCATTTTGCACATGCACATAACTGGGAAGAATGTGGTACGCAGTAAACAGTAATGGTACAGTATATAGAGAAAAATTCTTGACTGAGATCTTAAACCATTTTCAAGATCGTCCCGAGAACTCAGTAACTGTTCTCAGTTCTTGCACGTTTTTAGCAA
Source organism: Sphenodon punctatus (assembly GCA_003113815.1). Lineage (NCBI taxonomy): Eukaryota > Metazoa > Chordata > Lepidosauria > Sphenodontia > Sphenodontidae > Sphenodon > Sphenodon punctatus. The sequence goes on along the minus strand of QEPC01009472.1, from coordinate 10,429,582 downwards.
GGAAGACATTGATTCTTGTTTCACTCCTAGTGCACACCCACCTGGTGTGGGCTAATGTCTTGTATATTAACACCTTCAGGTCTTCAACACTTCTCAAGACCATGTCTTAAGTTTCTGTTGCTCCAATCCCAGGGAAATCTTCTTGATTCAGTCCAGTTATGTACCCATTTTTGGCAATGGACACAACTGTACGGTTGGAGAAAATAGCAGAGATGATTGCGCCAACAAATTCAGCTCTCTTTCAAAAGTTTGTCAGAAAGAATTGCCCTGAGCAAAGATGGGCAAGGGTTTCTAGAATGGCGCTGAATATCATTTTTGTCCTGTCTGCACTTAAACCAATTTCAATGCAAATTCAGCTGCATTTTTGGTGTAGAAAGGGCCTGTAGGGCATCTTTAGATACAACAAAGATTGGGTGTCAAAACCCATAAGCACGTGTTTGGCAATAACAATCCCAACACCAATTTGTCCACCCATTGAACCCGCGATGTGAACACCATTGCATCACAAGGACAATTTGGGTGTTCCAGCTGAACATGTGGCCAAAGTCGTCTCTAATGATAACACATGGCGCGTTATCAGGTACAACATGGGGAACGAGGTGGCAGTGCTTGTGTGCTGAGATCGAGTGGTGAGCAAAACACCGATTTGCCCCATGATGGGCTGTGGTCTAAGCAGCACCACATGGTGAACACATGGGCAAAACCAGTGGTCAAAACACACATTCAGACACCTGTTGACATTATGTCTAAAACACCCATAAAGGCAGAACAAATATTAGCAGTTGTAAGGGGCAAGGGGCATCTGGAATGTGGGGTTTGGAGTGACGGGGTTCGGGTTCAGAGCTGGGAGATACCACAGGAGGCAAGGATGAGAGCAAGACGAGACCAGGAGGGGGCTAAGGGAGCAAGAGACAAGGGAGACAAAGTAAAACTAGAGGGGAGCAAGGACAAGGAGTAAAAGCAGGACTAAGAGCATGAAGGGTGCGGGGCAGGAAGAAGAGCAAGTCAAGACCAGGACAAAATGAGGACTGAAAGCACAAGGTGTGGGAAAGGCAGGCATGAGACTGAGGGTGCAAGCAGATGAGCAGCGGCGGCCCAATCCCTGCACAGCTCCGTGTTATTATTATTATTATTATTAAACATTTATAAAGCGCCAGTAACAACCTGGCGCTGTACAGAACATATAATCAGCTGCGGTCCCTACCTGTGGCTTACAATCTAAAAGACAAGGAGGGGGAGACAAGGAGAGGGGACAGCGGGAGAGACATGGGAGAAGACAAACAAACATTCAGGCGGATGCGAAGTCTCAGGTGCGTGTACTTGGCTTGGTTACAAGGTGGTCGGTAGCAGCAGTCAGCAGAGGAGGGCTGACAGTAAGAGCAAGGGGAAAGACTAGAGGGCATTGGGAAAGGCAGCATGGAAAAGGTGGGTCTTGAGGAGGGATTTGAAGGAGCGGAGGGAGGAGGCGAGGCGGACGTCGGCAGGGAGGGAGTTCCAGGCATGCGGGGCAGCGAGGGAGAAGGGACGAAGGCGGTTGGGCGAGCAGGAGAAGCGAGGGAGAGCGAGGGAGGGGACAGCGGAAGAGCGGAGAGCGCGCGCAGGAGCGCGTAGGGCGATTAGGTCCGAGAGGTAAGGGGGAGCTTGGTCATGGAGCGATTTGAACGTGAAAACCAGGAGTTTGAACAGGATACGTTCAGGAAGGGGGAGCCAGTGAAGGGAGAGGAGGAGAGGCGTTACATGGTCGAAGCGACGGGCAGAGTGAATGATCTTGGCGGCAGAGTTTTGGATCGCAACAAGGGGGGACAGGTGGGAGCGAGGGAGGCCAGCAAGGAGGAGGTTGCAGTAGTCGAGGCGAGAGATGACCATGGCATGAACAAGGATTTTGGCCGAGGAGATAGATAGAAAGGGGCGTATGCGGGCAATGTTGAGGAGAGCGAATCGGCAGGATTTGGCCACAGAGTCAATGTAAGGTTTAAAGGAGAGGTGCGTGTCAAAAACGAAGCCCAAGCTGCGGGCACGGAGAACAGCTCCGTGTTGCCACCACTATGCTGTGGGGCCAGTGCAGGGACCTGGACAGATGGCCATAGAGAAGCCAGCATGACTGGCCACTGCCGGAGCTACCACCATGGCCGGGATGGGCTGTGGTGCCAACCACACGAGCCAACACCTGGTCCTACCCCACCTTCCTCCTCCAGCCTAATTAAGATGCCGCCTCCGGTTGTGATGTGGCCATGCATGATGGGCAAGAATACCCACCACTCAGGGCCCTGCAGTGGTGCTCCCCGCATGGTCGGGGCAAGCATGACCCCAGCACATGGTTTGCCCCACCTTGGTCAGCCTTACTTTGTAGGGATGGGCAAATGCAGTTCGGAAGTTCGGAGTTTGGACCGAACTCGGTCTGTTCGGTTGACCAAACCGAACTTCCGAACCGAACTCAAATTTCAAACTGAACCGAACCGAATTTCTGAACTCCATTCTGTTCATCCATCCCTATTACTTGGTGTTGGGTAAGACTGCTCCGCGATGTGTCCTCAGAATTTTTCTAAGGCTGCGTCATGTAGCAGCCACCTGCTCCCGCTACCCTGGGGGGGGAGGAAACGAATATTGGCGGGTATCCGTCACACGATGCACTGCTTTGCATGGCCCAGCTGCCCAGAGTGGGGTAAGGTTACCCAAGGCGTGGTAGCATCCCCTTCCTTTCTCGTGTGGCTTCCCCCTGTGAGCAAGGCAGGTTCAGAACAGTGCGAGAGCGTGCAGGGCAAGGTCAAGAAGTGAGAGTGTTGTTCCAGCAGGGTTTCTCTTGCTACCAGCATGCCTTTTAGATCTGCTGGCAACCAACCAGGAATCTGGGAGGCGGGGCATGGGCAAGACAGACAGGAGATGGTGCAGGGTCAAGACACGGCAGGGAGGAGACATGGAGTGGCTGGGCCATAGGAAGGCTGAAGCGGTGGCGGCCACTGTTCTAGAACCCAGAGCTCCGGTGTACAAGGTTGGGGCCTGACAGCAGTTAGGAGTTCCTGGTCTCCCCTGTCTTGTGTTTCACACCCATTAAAGAATGCCCTGCCCCTATCTAGCTTAGGAGGCTCTAGAGGCCTTCATGGCTTTAATTTCTGCACTTCCTGTTCTCTTCCCCAAGCTCTAGTTTCTAACAACCCCCCTATCCCAGTTTTTTAGTTCAGTGCTACAGAGTGATGTTGTTAATCATTATGGAGTCACTGACACATGGAGCAAGAAAGGTGTGAGCAGACCCCACTCAGACCTCATCAAGTATGTCTCCATGCCATTTACTTAAAAACAGAGTGAGCCCAGGGTGTGAGGGAAGCAAGCCATCCATCCTGCCCTACAGTGCTCCCTCAGTCCCCTTTAGCTCTGTCCCTTACCTCGACATCGAGATATTTAATTTGTGGCTTTAAAAGAATGCGCGACTGGCTTTAATGTGTGAAATGTAACGTCTAAATCCCACACGCAGCATACTTACATGCAGCGTGATTTTATGCAGCATGTTCGCCGTGCTAAAAGCAGCCTTACAATGACCCAAGATCTCACAGCATAAAAGGGGAATAGTGCATTCACACATTACAAAACTCCAGCAATTATAATACCCGGTATTATCTCAAGCAATTATAATACCCCATTTATTGCCATGTGTGAAAGCAACCTTAGACTTGACAAACAAAGTCTCAAACCTCAAAGTGGAGCAAATTTCACTTGTGGACTTATTTAACTGTTCTTTCTCAGAGACAGGCCACATTCTGATGAGCAATTTATTCAAAGTAATTGAGCCTTTCTTCTGTTTTCCTCCTAAAACATTCACATTTCAGAGTGCTAAACTGAGGTAATTCATGAGTTGGAAGAGAAGTAGGTACTTGTGAAATTCCCCTTCATTTTGTATTTCAAAGTGTTGATTGTGTGAACACTTTTCAGTCTGAGGGTGGTGACCACAGTTCAGTGATCATTACATCTCCTAGTGGAGAGGTTGATGCTGTCTGACTTTGATTTGCACCATTTGTCTGAATGCTACCAAAGTGGGGTGGTTACTTTGGTTTGCACTGCTTGTCTGAACACTACTAAAGTGGAGTAGTTACTTCAGTTTAATGAAATTGAAGAAGTTCTTGGTTTTTTACCTTTGTTCATTGGAGTGTGACCTTGGGCAAACTTGCTCAAGTAAAGGAGTTTGTTTTCCCACTAACTGCCAAAGCCCTAAGGCTTTGAGGTCTGCAAATTAAGGGGGATTCTTTAGCTTCCTTTCATCATCCCCAGGGAAAAAACAAGGACTCTGTGATCAATATTCAACTCATGATTTTTCAGATCACATATGAGCCACAGTAGAATTAGGTTTCTTTTCCCAGAGCAGCATTGACTTGCCGTGGCTAATATGATTGGTTTGTGATATCTTATGTCATTAGAGTCAGTAAATATGACTCGGCGACATGCCAGGATTAGTCCAGGGTCGAAGGCTTTGTGTTCATGCCCCTCAAATCTCACTCTGCAAGGATTTTGATGGCACGGCTATATTTATATTAAAGACATACTGAAAAAACTAATCTTAATTTGCCATTCTACTCAGAAGTGAGACTACAAAAACTCAGATATGGGTCCGCTTTTTGCCTGCACGATGTGGTTTAGTTTTGTTTTTCAAAGAAAGTTGGATGAAGAAAAAGGTCATTTTTGTCTTTACAAATAGAAATAAAATTGTCTGGTATTCTTGGTAGTTTTTAGAAATGAACTGGAGGCACAAAGTACAGTTCCAGATTGAAATCCTCAAGGATCCCTACCTAGAGTTTTGGTTCATCTTCTCATACAATGAGGAGCCAGGCATGAATTTCAGATATGGTCTTAAATTCCCCCCAGCATAACATGGGGAGAGTACCTGTGTGTAATTAGCTGTCCGAGGAACAGTACAGGGGTAGGCCAAGTTCCCAAGCCGAAAAACGGCATACCAAAACTTTCAACTCACCAAGAGCCACAAAACACATTACATCAATCAAGCATTCCTCCAGTTACAACGATGGCGGGGCAACGGGGCTTTACATTAAATGTCTGGGTCCCAGGTGGTCTGGCAGGTCCAGACACCAACCATAGCAGCACAGGGCATGTTTCCCTTGCTCCCATGACCCCAGGAGGCTCCAGAGGTGGAAATGGCGGCGGCTTAGCTTCTCTTGCACCTGAAGGAGCTGCATGGACATGTCCATCGCGGCCACTTTTGACAAGAAATGCAGAACAGGTGCACGAGAGTTGCGCGTGGCTCCTGAGCTGGCATTTGCCCACCTCTGCCACAGTCGTATTAATTTAGTCCAGTCTTTCCAACTGGAATACTATGGTGTGGGAGAGAATTAAATGAATTTACACTCACCTTTCCAAGTTCCAAAACCCAGCCCTTCCACCAGACAATGGCCTTTTTTAAATGGGACGTGCCCACACAGGTCCCCCCCCCCGCCACCTGAGTGCCCGTCTGAAGGCAGCATGGGTGGGAGTGCACTCCCATGACACACATACCACCCACTCATTCCTACGCATGGAACATCGGAGGGAAATCCGGGATGCCCCAGGCATGAGCAGGCCCATCGCACACCTATTCCAGCCCATTTAATTCCCACCCCCCATTCACCAGACATGCATGGGTGCTCCACGCAGTGCACACCGATCTGTCAATGCCCATTTTTAAATGGCCAATATTAGAGATGACTGACATTTTTCAACAAAATATGAATTTGTTATAAATCAGCATTTTGAATACTCACAAATAGCTATTGTTTGTAACTTAATTTTTCAGAATTGCAATCTTTAAAACTTCTCTGCTTGTTTTTTGTTCCTCAAAACCTATATGCCACGATCCATCAGCCTCTTGGTTGGTGGATCGTGGCCTTAATGTGCAATATATTTTTCATTGCCAAAGGTTGGAATTTTTCCTTTTTTTGTACAATCCTACAGCATAATTTAATTGCAACTGAGAAATTCTTGTTTTTTCTGTAACTGAAATGTACTGGGTGGGATCTTTTTTCTGCTTTTTGACATTTTAAAGAAAATTCAGTAGAAAAGTTCCATTTTGAAAGCTTTGTAATGGAAATATTGATCTTTTTTGTTTGAATATTTTCTCCATATAGCGCCCCTCGCCCCCCATTATAATTCTCTATTCATGTATTGTATTTGATCCAAAGCCTATAGAAATTATTGGGGGGAAATCCTATTGAGAATATGGGCTATGTTAGCTGGAGAGTTGAACTGGTTATCTGTGCAGATATCAGTAATCCTTGGTTTTGGGTAACGGAACCAATAACACTCAGTTACCAAAGGTTAACCATTTATTAATCAATGGACAGTAATAGTCCATTGATTAATGAATGGTTAACCTTTGGTAACTGATTGTTATTGGTATTACCCCATTGTACCATTTGCCATGTTGTCACATCCTGTTTCCTCATCCATTCCGTGGTTATTTGCCAGGTCCTATTCCCTATAATTCTTTGCCTGTTGATCCCCTCAGCCCCTGGTTTTAACTCAGTTTCCCATTGGATACCTGCTTCAGATCTGTTGTATGCAACTTTATTGTTGGTCTGGAGGTAAACTGGAAGAAATAGTGGAATACCAAAAAAAAATGGCAAATCATTTACACGGTAAAATCGTTTGTTTATTTATTTATTTATTTATTTATTTTGTTATATTTATATGCCACCCCTCTCATGCCAACGGCATCTAGGGCAGCTTCCAATAAACACTAAAAACACTTTAACATCACCTTTTAAAATTACAATAATACAAGAAATTTTTAAAAAACCTTTACCCTAATTTAACCCACCCCTCCCTCCCCACTCCTGAAGGCCTGGGAGAACAGCCATGTCTTGCAGGCACGCCGAAAAGCCAGCAGACTTGAGGTCAGGCAGGCTTCCTCCGGGAGGGAGTTCCACAACTGTGGCCCTGCCATCGAGAATGCCCTCTCCATTGTGGCCCCCCGCCTTACTCGGGGGACCTCCAAGAGAGCACTCCCGGTGGACTGAAGGGGTCGCCCTGAGTCGCGGAAGGCGAGGCGGTCCCTGAGACATCCGGGGCCAAGACCGTACAGGGCTTTATAGATCAAGATCAACACCTTGAATCTGGCTCGGTACGTTGTAGGCAGCCAGTGCAGCACATGGAACACAGGTGTCATGTGCTCACGTCGACCCATCTCTCTTAAGAGACGGGTCGCCGCATTCTTCACTAGCTGCAACCTCTGGGCCAGCATCAAGGGAAGCCCCACATAAAGCGTGTTACAGTAGTCCAGCCTCGAGGTGATGAAAGCATGGATCAAAGTGGCCAGGTCAGATCTGGAGATGTATGGGTGCAGCCTCCGCACCAGACACAGCTGGCGGAAAGCCGCCTTTGCCACCACCTCCACCTGCTGATCCAGGCGGAGACCCAAATCCAATAACATCCCCAGACTCCACACCTCTTGGGCCATAGAGGGGTGCACCCCCTCCACAAGAGGGGCNACCACCATCATCTCCATCTTATCAGGATTGAGCCTCAGTCTGCTCTATCATAACCACTTCTCAACGGCCTCCAAACACTGGGACAGCACAGAGACGGCAGGACCTGGGTCGTTTGAAAAGGAGAAGTAAAGCTGGGTGTCATCAGCATATTGGTGGCAACGCACACCAAATCCTCTCACGATCTCCCCCAGGGGCTGCATATACACATTAAATAATAATGGGGACAGGACTTAACTTTGTGGAACGCCACAGTCCGGGACCCGGGGGCTAGAGGTCTCTGCCCCCAGAACAACCCGCTGGGTCCTTCTCGAGAGGAATGACTGGAACCATCCAAGGACAGTCCCATCCAGACCTCCCAGGTCACGCAACCATTTCACCAGCAGCCCATGGTCCACTGTATCAAACACGGCTGAGAGATCTAGCAGGACCAGAAGTGTAGAACGTCTTGCATCCATCTTCCAGCGGAAATCGTCCAGCAAGACCACCAACGCCGTCTCTGTACCATAGTCGGAGTGAGATCTATTTTTTTGCTTTCGCTTTATTGTGCTGCTTTAGCTTTTGTTTTATTGTTTTTATACGTAAGCCGCCCCGAGCTGGCAAGGGCAGGAGGGGTGGGGTAATAAAATGTGTTAAATGTTTTATTTTTTAAATTACCTCAAGGCTAGACGAGTGCAGTGCACTCTACCTGGATCTGTGCCCTTGGTGACTGTCCAGAAGCTGCAGCTGGTGCAGAACATGGCATTCTGGATCCTTTGCTCTATAGTCTGCACTGGCTTCCTGTAGCTTTCTGGGCACAACTCAAGGTGCTGGTTTTTTTTAATCTTTAATGCTTTAAACAGCCTGGGCCCCGCATATCTGAAAGACCACCTTTCCGTCCGTGATCTATTGTGACAGCTATGGTTGGTCAGTCAGGGGCGCTCACTTGCGGATGCCACCAGCCAATCTTATTAGTACGACAAGAGCCTTCCAAGAGTTCTCGTTCCATCAGTGCCTGAACATATTCCAGAGGCAGTGTCAAACTTTTCTTTTTGGCTAAGCATTTGGCAGGCGGGGATAGGAGGGATTGAGGTGGTAGGGTTTAGGGGTGAAGGTGGTTTTTCCAATGTGTTTTTAAAAGGGGTTTTATTGCATTTTTTTAGGGCTGAAACTCAGTTCTCGGCTTCTCATAGAGAATCACAATTTTTGTCTCGTTCTTGCAAACGAGAACAAAATGAAAATCAAATGAGAATTGGCTCCCCTTCTCCCATCTGCTTCCAGCCCCAGACAAGGTAATTACATAGGCAGATGTGCAAATCAACTACAGTACTCATCCCTGTTGCCGGATGGGAGGGGGAAACTGCAGGGAAGAGGCGGGCTCAGCACAGTTTTTCAGTATTCTGTTGGGTGCTCAGACTCCTGCTACCCAATAAAATGTTCCAGATCTTCCCCCTCCATCCTGCTCTCCCCCTTCCCATCTGGAAAGGAGTTCCCGATGGGAGGGAGGAGAGCTGAAGCGAAGAGGCGGGCTCGGCACAGCTTTTCAGCATTCTATTGGCTGCTGACTCCTGCTAGCCAATAGAATGATAAGATATCAGCTGGGTCTGCCAGCTCCCTCCTGCTCCCCCCTCCCATTCCTGAAAATATGTGATCAGGAAGTTTCCCCACCGAGACAGCTGCCTGCTCCAGACAAAGTAAGAATGCTGGGCAGGGAATAGCGTGGCTTCCTCCTCCCTTAAATTTCTCCGGACTGGGAGACCAGCCTAGGTACGGGGGATGGGAGTGAGAAATCTCCCAAGTATCTGAATCAGGATCGAGATGTCTGCAAGATCTCGACCCTGATTCTTTGATTCTCCACAGATTTTTCATGAGAATAAAATCTATTCTTATTTCAGCCCTAATTTTTATGTTGTGTGCCCTGAGCCTTAGAGAAAGAGCAGGGTAGCAGTTTAAATTAAATAAATAAATATGAATAACATCTGCATGTGAATCCACACCTTTTTTGACTATTCAAATAAACATTGTGTTGGGTTTCATTTACTTGCCTTCCCTAGCTGTTGTTTCTGTTTGTATGTTCCATAAATGGATGACATCGTCTGATTACAAACTGAAACAACCCGTCTAGACTTATTTCACAGCCAACACTTTATCAACAAGACTGTCCAAGGACAGATGTCTTTGCTTGTGATAACGATAACGGGGAGGGCAAATAACAAAAGAGTGACTAGCGAAACGGCGATTTATCTATTTCTCTCTTTGGTGGCACTTTTTGCAAACCTTACAGTGAGACGTTTCCGACTAGAACCATATGTTTATCTAATTTTCCAGAAGTGGGCAAATGGTGGCTCAAGAGCTGCACATACTTCCGTATAGGGCCAGGCTTATTGCAGGGTGGCTAGGGCAAATGCCTTGGGCCTCACTTTTTCTGAGAGCCTCTCAATGGTGCCTCTTCATCAGGGAAGGTTGTGGGGGCACTGCTACCTTGCAGAAGGGCCCCAAACATGACCATCTTTAGGGCCCCACAGATGGTGCCCCCGAAGGGGAGGGGCCAATGCATATTAGCTCCGCCCTGCAAATTCTAAGGCCAGCCCTGCTTCTCAGGCACCTGTGCTGTGGCTTTTGTAAGAAGTGCCTACTTGGAGGCATGTTGTTCATGCCAGTCCCTTAGGAGCAAGAGAAGTCAAGCTGCCACATCCTGGGGATGGGACTGTGGGAGTAAGGAAAGCATACCCTCACTTGCTATTGCTGCTGCTCAAACCTACCAGACCACCTGTGAGCCAGAACTTTGATGTGGAGGTGGGGTGATTGTGGGAAGCAGCACTGTCCTATCCTCAGGATTGGGAGAAGCCACAATCAATGTCATGTGTCTTGTTGCTCTCAGCAATATGAAGGATTTGGCACATGGCTCTTGGGCTTGGGAGCTTTGTCCACCTCCAAAATATTCAGTCCCATATGACGTTTTGTGTCACCTCCATATCGGGCCCACCCACCACTGCAACATCGCAAACCTTAGGTTTCCTGAACATAATTCTCCTAGGAGATGGTTCAACTCTCACAAAGGTTTAATTTTTTCCACAACCTACAAAGCTCTTTCTGAGGCCCTTTTTACACAGACACTCTAACACTGATAAAATGGGTGTTACATTTTATTATACATGGTACAGGGCAACACTGCAGCCCTGCAACATGGGCCCTTTTCACACGAGATGCCTCCACCCAGTTCGCTGGGTGGAGATGGGTGAAGGCGTCTGTCTAAACACCACTTGCGGTGGGTGTAGGTGCGTGCGTGCTCCCGCGCAACACCCATCTCCACCCACCACCCACGGAACAATCGGCAGTGGAGTCCATTGCTCCGTGGGTGGGTAGTGGGTGGAGATGGGTGTTGCGCGGGAGCATGCATGCACCTACACCCACCGCAAGTGGTGTTTAGACAGACGCCTTCACCCATCTCCACCCAGAGAATGCACCCCATCCACCGCAAGTGGTGTTTACACAGACGCCGCCACCCATCTCCACCCAGAGAATGCACCCCATCCACCGCAAGTGGTGTTTAGACAGACGCCTTCACCCATCTCCACCCAGAGAATGCACCCCATCCACCGCAAGTGGTGTTTAGACAGACGCCGCCACCCATCTCCACCCAGAGAATGCACCCCATCCACCGCAAGTGGTGTTTAGACAGACGCCTTCACCCATCTCCACCCAGAGAATGCACCCCATCCACCGCAAGTGGTGTTTACACAGACGCCGCCACTCATCTCCACCCAGCGAAACTGGGTGGAGGCATCTTGTGTGAAGAGGGCCCATGTTGCAGGGCTGCACTGTTGCCCTGTACCATGTATAATCAAATGCAACACCCATTTTATCGGTGTTAGAGTATCTGTGTAAAAAGGACCTAAGTAACTTGGAAAAACTAGATTGTCTTTTTAAAAAAAAAACACCATATAAACTTGGTAGAAACTTTCAGAACCCCGGGTACAGTATTTCCCAGCGTTATTATATTTAATAAGGATTTTTATGACATCAGTACATGGGGTAATTGCACATTGTCATTATATGACTGTGCATATTTACCCTAATTACATAATTATCCATAATTGCACTCATTGGGTAAAGACACATAATTGACTAAAATCACTGTAAAATAAACAAGGAAATTCAGCCAACCAAAAAAAAAAAAAAAAGTACATTAGAAGAAACTAGTGCTTTGCATTTCACTCCCCAAAGGAAAGGAAATCCACAGTGAATGGTTAATTGTCAAATCCCCTGGTGTTATTAGGTTCAGTGTGGTATTTTGGTGGTAGAATGATGAGGTTTGGGGCTTCAGGCGGACGCTGTTTGCTGTGGAAGCATTTGCTAATAGCACCGTGCACCTCTACTCTATATGGTAGGGTAGATTCATTCATTCATTTTGTGTCCATCATACCACTCATATCAAACCAATAATGACCACGTGTGGGCACAAGACGCTTGCATGGACGGTAATGCTGTAAGTCCATTGGTGGTACATGGCTCCTCCAAGAAGCAACACTAGAGCAGAGCGGACATCACGTGCACTTCGTGTCAGACACAGGTCATATTCAGGGCCTGCTGGGGTCAGTGAGGAGGGAACAGGGTGCCTCTTAGAACAAGTGCTTCGACTGGAAGAGATCCTGATGACATAGAGGTGTGTGAAGCACCCACTAAAGGCTTATAGTTGATGATAGTTGACAATGAGGGATGCCACAGGAAGGGTGGTGGAGGGAGACATGCCAGGCATTGCGAGTGGAAGGAGCAAGTCTCAAAAACTGAGACTGTGATGGGTTGGGCGAAGGCCCCTTTAAGGAGCATTGACCTGTGCCCTGACTCCACCCACTCGAGGGACTATAAGAGCCTGAAGGCTGGGAGTCTAGATGCAGGGCCTACTGGAAGGCCCAGAAAATTATGGACTGTGTTATGTATGGGTTTGGTGAATAAAGAACAAGAATACTGATGATTTTCCTGAGTCTGGATTCTCTCTTGCCTCTCCCTGGAGGTCGCCCTACAGCCCTTTCTGGCTTTATTACTTCAGACTCAGCTAGGTGGCTGCCCCACCCCACTCAGCTGAGCACAGTCAGCCACACCCATCCTTGGCTCCTTGGCTAGTGTTTCCTTTAAAGGGCCTGACACTTGCCTCCAAACTAGATCTGAAGCAAGTACCTGGAAAAATGGGTCTACCCATCGAATCTGAGGTACCCAGAATGAACCAAATCTTTTGGATACTTTCCGTATCCGAACCCATAGCATTCAGTTACGCAGTAACAAGATAGTACACTAATTTGATAAATATGGTCAACAGAATAGCCCTTGAGGTATTACTCCGTTACTCAGTTTCTCAGTTAGCCATTGTGGTAATCGGTTTGCAGCCAGATAACCACCAAACTATCTGGAATGGTGGATATTAACACCAGATAATTAACAGATTTGCTATTTGGTTCAGCTGAACAAGATTCTCACGTGGTGTAAATTATTGCAGCCCCAGTGCCTTGAATGGAATGATATCAGTTTATACTGACAGTGAATCCATTCTTGAACATGAAATAGTCATTCTTTAGTATAAACATAGAGGCTACCCTGATATGTTTTCAGCTAGAAAATGGCCTTAATGCCACTCTACAGATAGAGATGAGTTGGATTGATCTGTATGGCAGAGACAGGTGGTTTAAAAAAAAACAAAAAAACCTCTTCTGTTTTCACAGAACATTTCCATGAAAACAGAAGAGTTAACCCTTTTTTGTCTGGAATTTTGATCAGAAACTTTTCCGATTAGAATTTCGGCCCAAAATGTGTGTGTGTGGGTGGGGGGGTGCATGTGCAAAATAGCACTGCCCCAATCCAAGATGGCAATGGTGCTGGCGCTGCCGTTTGGGGTATGGACAACACCATTTTGTGCATGCGAAAACCGGCAGATCAATCATTCATTCTGATAGCCAATTGGACCTAATGTAATGCCTGGTTTTGATGGAATGGGAACCGGGTGAAAAGTTCACATTCAGCCCTGGGCAGAGAGTTGAGCTCCTGAGTTCTAATTAAAGCACTAACATGAACTAATTGTAAGAGGTGATAGAGGCCCTTTTCACACAAGACACCCCCACCCATCTCAACGCAGTTTAGCTGGGTGGAGATGGGTGGAGGCGCCCGTATGAACGCCATGGAAGATGGGTGGGGGTGCGTGTGCGCTCCCGCGCTGCACCCAATTCCGCCCATCACCCACGCACAAAGCAGTGGGCTCCGATGCCCGATGCTCCGTGGGTGTAAATGGGTGGAGGTGGGTGTGCACCTGTGGGAACAGGCGCACGCCCATCCCCCTCACCCACTGTGGTCCATTTAAAAACGGCCATAATTGAAACTTGGCTGACAGGTGCTATGACATCTGTGACTAGTTTGCCTACCAGAATGAACCCCGGCCCAGAGGGGATCAGATAAAAGTGACTTTCTAACCATGCATTCAGAAGGAATTTAAAGTAACATTGGCCCCATCCTATTTGACTTAAATTAGAGCTGTCAATAAATTAAAAAAATTAGTTAATTATCTTTATCTGTGTTGCTTTTAACCAATGGATTGATTGGTTGATTGACTGAAGTCCTGAAATACTACAAAGGCACCCTGAGCCTTCTGGGAAGGGTGAAGTACAAATGTTAAATAAATAAATAAATAAATACCATAGTTAATTTTTTTGGGGGGGAGGAGGGGTTTGCTGTTAAGTTACTTTAAAGTAAAAATTACAATTATCAATGATTGAATTTAAAAAAAAAATTCAAATACTTCTATTTTCCCCCCCATTTTTTACCTATTTTATTTTACCTTTTTTTTTTTTCTTAAATGTATTAATTATTTAACCTTAACTAGTGAATCCCTTTCAGTGCTTAAAGTCCTAATTTAAATGTCTGCAGATTAACCTCTTCTGCTCTTCTCTGCCCTCCCCGACTCCTCGCTCCCCTCACCCAACTCCTGCTGATACCCTCCATCCAGTACAATCGGTTACCTGAGGTCTGTGTACTCGTATCCTCACCACACGGACCAACTAGCCATCATTCTCGATATAACCAAGCCAAGCGCGTGCACCTGGGATCTCACATCTTCATGAATGTTACACTCCTTGTCTCTCCCTCTGTTTTATTTATTTATTTTTTAATTTATTTTATCAATTTATATCCCGCCCCTCCTGAAAACAGCTCGGGGCAGCTAACAATTTTAAAACATAAAAATACAATTATATAAAATTTAAAACAATCCTAATAATATTAAAACAGGGTTAGGCACACAATAAAACAATAAATAAGGGTAGGGGGAGATTAAAAAAAAAACCCTCCCCACCTTCCCCCCCTCCCCAAAGGCCTGGGCAAACAGCCAGGTTTTACAAACTCGACGGAAGGTTAAAAGGCTTGGGGCCAGGCGAGCTTCCTCCAGAAGGGAATTCCAAAGGCGCAGCGCAGCCACCAAGAATGCCCTCTCCATTGTGGCCCCCCGCTTAACACAGAGGACCTCCAAGAAGGCACCCCTGGCGGACCGAAGGAGCTGCTCTGGGGCATGGAGGGCGAAGCAGTCCCTGAGGTACGAGAGGCCCAGACCATGAAGGGCCTTATAGATCAATACCAATACCTTGAACCTGGCTTGGCACACTATTGGCAGCCAGTGCAGAGTCCGGAGCACAGGTGTTATATGATCCCAGCGACCCGTCCCCGACAGGAGCTGGGCCACCACATTCTGCACTAGCTACAGCCTGTGAACCAGGAACAAGGGCAGCCCCATGTAGAGAGCGCATTGTAGTAGTCCAGCCTCGAGGTGACAAAGGCATGAACGAGGGAGGCCAGGTCTGGGCCGGAGACGTACGGGCACAGCCTCCACACCAGATATAACTGGCAGAAGGCAGCCTTCACCACCACCTCCACCTGTCTATCCAGGCAGAGATTTGCGTCCAATATCACCCCCAGACTCCAAACCTGCTGAGCTATAGGAAGGCTGACACCTCCCTTGTTCTCCCCACCACCATCACCTCCGTCTTATCGGGGTTGAGCTTCAGTCTGCTCTGCTGCATCCATTCCGCCACGGCCTCCAGACACTGGGATAGCAATGAGACAGCAGGGTCTGGGTCAGCTGAAAAAGAGAGGTACAGCTGAGTATCATCAGCATATTGGTGACATCACACCCCGAACCCTCTCACGACCTCCCCCAAGGGCTGCATATTTACATTAAATAATAATGGAGAAAGAATGGAACCCTGCGGAACACCACAGGATAAAGCGCGGGGGCAAGATGTTTCAGCTCCTAACACCACCCGCTGGCTTCTCCCCAAGAGGAATGAGAGGAACCATTAAAGAACAGTCCCG
>QEPC01009472.1:10370319-10395249 GCA_003113815.1 Sphenodon punctatus | reverse complement strand
TTATTTACCCTCTCAACTAGTACTAAAACTAGGGGACACTCCATGAAACTCACAGGTGGCAGAGTAAAAACAGACAAAAGAAAGTATTTTTTCACTCAGCGTACAATTAGGTTGTGGAATTTACTGCCAGGGGAGGTGGTCAAGGCCAGCAGTATAGCTGAGTTTAAAAGAGGTTTGGACAAGTTTCTGGAAGATAGTTCCATTAGCAGCTATTAGCCAGATAGGACTGGGGAACAAAACCCTTTACTGTTGGGAGCCTGGGGATGACCCACAGGGAATGGATAGCATGGTGACCTGTTGGGTGCTTCTCCCAGGCCCCCGTGACTGGCCGCTGTCGGAGGCAGGATGCTGGGCTCAATGGACCGTTGGTCTGACCCAGTCTGGCACTTCTTATGTTCTTATGTTTTTATGTTCTTACCAAAGTCCCAAGCTCAGCAGTGGGGAAACTTAGACTCAGGGACCAGATGCAGCCCACACTTTGCTTTTATCTGGCCCTTTTCTGGTGCTTGGATCTGGCCCCTGGATCCAGTTCCAATCCCCAAGCACTGAAAGATGGAGCTCAGAAGTGAGCAGAGCTGAGAGCATGCACACAAAGCTAGGGGAGAGATCCATGCTATGGACCCTCCTCTTCCTGAATGCACCCTATAATAAGGAGGTAATTAAGGGCTTAACCAAGTGATACTATGGGCAGGAGCCATGCTTTTTCCTTTCACTTTCACCATGTTTGCTTATGTTCTGCGTTCAAGCAATAAAGCAGCACGTCCTTTAGCCTGCAGTGACTGGGAGTACATTGGATGTTCTTGTACTTAAAAGTAATTAAGCAGCCCTGCCCCCAACTTCTGTCTAATTTTCAAAGTGGCCCCTCGTGAGTCCTCACCCCTACAGCCTCATCAATGATGTTCCTTCTAATGTCCTTTCATTCATGCCCCACTTCTGCCCTGGAACTAAACTAAGCCGGTTCACCTGTCATTTCTCAACTCTGTGGATGTATCTTTGGGTGAAAACAGACACAATACTAACTCCATTTGTAACACCGTGTTAGCATTTCTATGCATGTCGCAGGGCTGCATAGGCCACCAATACGGTCCTGAAATATGCATACGAAATGTTAAAGTGGTGGCAAAGTGGAGTTAGTTAGCACTAGGTCTGTTTTCACCCAGCCTGGCTTAACCTAAGTTCCCCTCTTTCTTCTCTCCCCTCCCCTCCCTCGTCTGCCCTAGACTGTAAGCCCCTGAGGGCAGCGACCTGTCTTTAATTAATGAGCTCGTGCTATATATATAAATAATAATCACACAGCAAGTAAGTGTTAGAGGCAGCAGAGCTGATCTTGGGTCTCCTGACTCCCAAGTAGACCCCGCGGTCCGTTATACTCCTCCTTTCTGCTTGATTGGCAGACCCTGCACAACAGGGTGGTTTTGACACGAGACCAGGACAAGCTGAGCAGGTGAAGCTGAGTTTGGCGGACGGTGAGGTTGCTGGCAGGACTGAGGCAAAGCCTCTCTTTGTGGAAGCCCCAGGGAAAGCCATCGCCACACTTGGTAACATAAGTTCTTTGCACAGCTCTGCTTTCTGGCAGCTTTCTAGGGAGCTGCTGAGCTGCCCCCAAGTTACATGTTACATATATAACCTCCTAAATTAAGCATGTATTGTTCATGGGCAAATAATTCTCAGGCATCCATTTTTGACTTTTCATTGATGTGGATGTTGTTTGTCAATAGTCGGATATAACTTAAAATCCATGGTCCGGCCTTGTGTGTTCATGGGTATGAACTCAAAATTGATTTCTGCCAATATTTTATTTTGATCACATTTATACAAATCTGACTGCTGGTACCAATCCAGACACCCTGGGTGTCATCCCATCATTTAATATTATGGCTCTATCAAGGAACAGAATAGGGCTAAAACGAGTACATGCAAAAACAGGTGTAGCCATCAAATTTCCAGTACCCAAATTGACTTGAAAATTTCAGGTATGAATCAGTACCGTATTTCGACCTGATTCGGATACCTGATGTCCCAGGATGTCCCAGAATGTAGACTTCTAGTCCGAATGTTTCAGTTTTCTGTACTTATTTACTAGGGGTGGGACACCAGGGAGAATACCAGATACCGGATATACCGGTATCGGATCTCCCAGGTACTGGATTTACCGGTATCGGCATACCGGATTTTTAACATTGGCTGCAGTACCAGATTTTTTCTATTGCAGCTATTGACTTCAATGGCCGCAATGTAAAAATCCGGTAAATATCAGATTTATTGGATTAAGCTGATATACCCAAATACCGGCAATATCGGATCTCGGGAGAACTGGAATTCCCACCCCTATGATTTACTGATCAGTAACCAGAAAATTGAAAAATTGGTACTGAAATTTCCTGATTTTTTGGGTATGCGGGTACCCGATCGGTGATCAGGTAGCCAGTTTGAATACCTGATACTTGAAAATGCATGCATTACCCATGGGTGCCAAATCAAGGTACCCATTTTAGTTCTACCTTAAACACATTCATGGATGGAGTAGGTAAACACAAATTCTGTTTCTGTGTAGGGGGATATAGCAAGAGGTGAAATGATTAGTCATTTGTTTTTATTTGCGGATATTAGTCACACTTTCAGATATTCATTCAAATCTTTGAATAAACATCCGTGCCAAAAATGATAGTCATTTATTCAAGACTTTGGGTAGTTTGTTTTTGTTACTCCAATTTGTTGTTATTTCAGCTCCATTATTTAGTTATTAAACTGAATAACTGAAACAAAATGACTGATACAACTAGAAGAAACAACCCCAACCCCAAATGAGACAAATATGGAAACAAAGCAAAAATAAATAGCTTCATCAGATCCAATTTGACATGGATGAAATTGCTGGATACAATAGTCCCTGTGAATGATAAACAAGAAATCAATTTCTCGATTCTGAAACGAGAATCAATTTCTTGAGAAAATCTTGTGAAAATTTAAAAATGTTACCAAGATCTTTGGATGATCTCGATAATGGTTTGAGGTTTCGGTCAAGAATTTTTCTCAGTATATCATTTACCATTTGCCTTTACCATATACTATTGTTTACTTTTACTGTTTTTACCATGTACTGCTGTGTTCCTGGTAATGCGCACATTCAGAATAGTTCTGTCAGCTGTCCTACACATGCGTAGCACTCTTCCAAGATGGCACCAGCAGCGTCGCCACCATTTTGGAAAAGGGCAGGAATTCTGTGCATGCACAGCAGCCATTTTGCAAATGTGTAGACCATCTGCCCTTTTCCAAAATGGCAGCAGTGCATGAGCAGAACAGGCTGGCAACCATTTTGTTCATGTACAGTACTTTTAAAAAAAATTTAAAATAAATTATTTTGTATTAAATTACTGAACATGTGCAAAATGGCCGCCTGGCCACCGACCAACTGCCCTTTCCCAAATTTAAATCTGATAACTTTGGAAAACAAAATCAAGTTTAAACCAATATGAAGACCACTCCTAGTTGAAACAGAAAATGGAGATCTCATTGCAGTGGCCAAGAAGGTAAGTGGAGCTGTGGGAGAGTGCTGCTTATCTGAGACAGGACAGGGAGATTTTCAGAATGTAAGAAGTGCCATACTGGGTCAGACCAATGGTCCATATAGCCAACAATCCTGTCCCGATCAGTGGTTACTTTCTGTTGCTTTAGAGAATTGCACAACAGGTCATAACGGAGGGATTCTTTTCCCGCTATTCATTCCCAGCTCCTGACAATCAGAGGTCTCTCGTCCCCTGACCAGCTTGAGTGGTATCCATTTATGGACCTATCTTCTAAGAACTTAGCCAATCAATTTTGGAGCTCAAGTGGAAGCTGCATTCCTCTCGCTTGATAGGCCTGGGAGCAACGACATCAGAGGAGAGCAGCCAAGAGCTCCTGTGTTACCCTTATTTCCGGTAGCTCCCACAAGTTCCATGTGTTTGGTGTTCAAAAACACCTGAAGGAACATGCCTGCCCTATCCCCAACAGAACTGGCTAGCAAAGAGTTTCCTGTCTCCCTCCCCCGGCAATTTTTTTCCTGATAAAGAGGCTGAGCCAGCCTTTCATTAGGAAGCACGAGTCATCCGCCCTGCCATACACATCCTGCCCTGTCTCATGGTTGGGGATGACAAAGCTGTGATTCTACAAAGCTCATCTTTGTTACAAGTGGAACACCTATGGCTCTCAGGGTTTCATTACCGCTTCTCCAGAGTATCAGCTATTTGCAAAGATCAAGCCACTTATAATTAGCGGTGGCGCTGATGTGTCAGCTCTGACAATGATAGGATTGGATCAGGGTTTTTTTTGTGTGTGAATGAGCCATTTTACACACCCGGCTGACAGAACTAAGAAGTAGATTTATTTCTGCAAAGGACAGGGTAAGTTTGTTTGGCAAAAGGCAGATTCTTTTCATGACCACAATGGTTTGGTGTTACTGCCCAGTAGGACTAAGGTGACAGTCCATGGAGAACACGGACACTGTATGTCCCACCCACATGCAGCACATACCATGTGCATGGTTAAGCAATAAAGATGCATTGCACAACCGGTGGGCATTCTCGTTCTGCACTTGGTAAGTGTATGTTCTGCACTTGACCCCAATCTAAGCTCTGTGCATGCACTGGGGGAATGTTGTGCATGCAGTACATGTACACAGTGTGCCCATGGTGCACACACATGGCAACACATGGGATCTTAGATCAGGGTCTTGAGGCGTGCTTGATGACTATGTGCAGCTTGGATTGGGCCCTCAAACTATTACAAATAACTCAAAGATACAAAGTTCAAGATTTTGTCAATCGACTTCTTCGAGGTCTTTGGTCCCTTGTCAAGCCTGCAGAGAGCAAAGGTCAATAGATTATAAGCTACTTGTGGAAAGGTTGTATTACTATACGAGACAGAGAATATAAGCGGATAACAATGAATCCAGAGAGATTAATCAATGAACAGTCTTTCCGTGACCGGCATGGTTTTGTAGCAGCAACAATAATATCTGAATTCTCACCTAAAAGTTAATCATTAATAAATGAATGTTCACCACAACCAGTACGGGATAGGATACTTTGCCAGCCCATCTTGTCGATGGAGAACATTAAGCTCAGCGGAGTTACTTATCCAAAGTATGGCTTATCTTGGAAGGGCAAAAAAGCCAAGAGGTCTGGCTTCTTTCATTTCCCTTCTAAAGACCATCTCTTTAAAGGATCTAATCCATAGACCACTCCACTCAAGTGGAG
This sequence comes from Sphenodon punctatus, assembly GCA_003113815.1. Classification (NCBI taxonomy): domain Eukaryota; kingdom Metazoa; phylum Chordata; class Lepidosauria; order Sphenodontia; family Sphenodontidae; genus Sphenodon; species Sphenodon punctatus. The sequence continues at coordinate 10,390,012 of QEPC01009472.1, read as the reverse complement.
CCTTTTCATTGACTTCAAGTGGCTTTGGTTTCAGCCCTAAACACAGCCCCCAGAACCACAATATCATCTGAAAGGATAAAATTGAGAGAGATGTGAGAAGGACTTGGAGGCGAATGCTGCTTTCTTGCCCTATTTAGAGATTTACCCCAAACCCACTGAGGTCAATGGAATAATTTCCACAGTGTCACATTTTAAATTTTATATATATATATATATATATAACTGAATTCTTTTTTAAAAAGTAACAGTTTGGTTTTCTTCGGTTTCAATTTCTCGTTCATTTTCTCTGACAGGAATAACATTTGTGGCACTGGAGGGCAGTGGGCAATAAACAACTTTTGTGGTTTGTTAAACACCACAGCTTCCCTTTTGGCATTTGATTTTCTTTTGGGGGGAAAAAAAAGAGAAAAAAGAAGCTATTGGCTCTTAAGGGGAAAATGTTGCAAAAGAAGAAAAGGTGATCTAAAAAGAGAGAGAAGTGGCCTTCCTTAATACGAAGGCTTGTGGCAGAGCTAAATTTGAAAAAAAAATGCCTTTTTGCAAGAGCTATGAAAAGCAAACCCCCTTTATTACTGAACTGTCCTATATTTGATCTGCTTATTGATTGATTGATTGATTGATTTATATAATTTATACCCTGCCCCTCCTGCAAAGCAGCTCAGGGCGGCTAACAATTCATACAAATAAAATAGAAAAATACAATAATATAAATACAATAAATATGAAATAAAAATAAAACCTAATAAAACCTTCAGTCCTAATGGGGGACATCTAAAGAAAAGTGAGAGGTTGTAAAGAAAATAAAATAAAAGAGGCTGGCAGGGCCTCCGCCAGCAGGGAGTTCCACATTTATTATGTGAAAATAATAACAGAATAAGAAATCCAGAAAACCAGTCAATATGTGGTGTGTTAATACATCAGTCAGGTTCCATCTACAGTGTTTAACTCTTTAGGTATCTTTGTTTCTTCAACAATATAAAAACAATTTAAAATAAGATAAAGAGAGAGGACAAAATACATTAAGGAGGACCAGCAGTGGACCCTAAAAGTACCCGGAGAATGGTCTTCAGAAGTGGCAAAAGGCAGATGGCAAACTCTTCTTAACTATTATCTTCCAAATTGAAACCATGAGGTATTAAGTCTATAGAGCCAGAAGTTCTCCCCTTTATCCAGCATCACAAGGTTTGGTAGGTGTTCAATGGGGAATATTTCTAAATCGGATAGCTCATGATCTTCTCAATTACAGAGTTTAGCAACAGGTTGTTATATTTTTTTAAATATATATTGACCGTTTAAGCCATGTGCTAGTAAGGCCAGCCCTTGCATCTTTGCAATTGTGATATGACAATCGCAGTTAGATACACAACAGCCAAGTTACCCCCCGCCCCAAACACTGGCATAGGACTCTTTCATGAAATACAGGACATTTGTTCTAGGCTTTCCCTGAGGTAAAGATTTTTGAGGTGGATTTCTGTCCAAAGTCGCCGTTATATGATGTAGTGCACAGAATAAAGGGGGCATTTGGGGTGAAATTCACCTCTGTGTAGACCATCAGTGAGAGGTCTATGCTCTGCTTGAAAACTACTGGAAGGTCTGTAGAACAGGGCAGTGCCCTGTTAGGGTAAGTCCCTGCAGGATCTCTATCCCTAAGCAGTTCACACACAGCCCTTTTCTTCCCCACTTTATTAACAGTGTGTTCAGTCCTCCAACTTCCCCATCACAAATATATACTTTCCACAGTCCAAATTAATCCTTTCTGGGAGATAAGGCACCTGACACCAAAGATCCTCTGGTCTGGTGAACTCCCTGCCAGTCCGTTCCTTCTCCCTCACGTGGACCCCTGGCCTAACCTCCTTGCTAGCCAGCATCCAGGGTAGCCATATACAACAGCAGAGCCTTGGGCAGGTTTCCCGGCCCCTTTCTCCAGGCCTCCAAAGCAAACTCCCTCTCTGAGCCAGAGCCATCTGGCTTGTTGCCTCTCTCTGGTGGTCTCCCCCATTGACCTTTCTAGCTCTCTTTCGGAGCCGAGGCTCCAGCTGGCTTTCAGAGCCACGCCCAGCGGCAGCCACTCAGCTGTCCTTAATTGACTAACACCTCATCTCCTGGCCAGATAATTGTTTGGAGCCTGGCTTCTTCCCCTGGGGTGCACTCCTGCAGCCACCTACCCCAGCCCAACAGGCCTTAAGTGACTCTGTCAAAATCTGTCTTTGAAGAATTCTAAAAAGGAAGGTGAGCAGTAACAGAGATACGGTGTAGCCCAGAATTAGGACAATGACTAGAGAAATAAGAGCCCAAAGTCAGGTTACCACCCCTCTTCTTTGATCTAGAGTTTCTGGGCTCCAAGTGGACCCTCTTTTTCTCATTGTTGTCTGAGGCTGGGGGGCAGGGCTATGGCAGGCAGTGGATGTGACCAAGAGGCTTTCCTGCCATTTTTCCAATGGTGGCCTTGCCCCTGGAGAGCGTTGCGGCATCACAGTGCCCCAAAGGGGGTGTGGCCACATAAGACAGGGAAAGAAAAAACTCCTTTGCCCTGCCCCCTTCAAATGTATCCGATCCGACCATCTGGAAACGTGGCTATCCTAATCCTGTATTCTATTCCTGGCTCTGCCAGTGACCTGTTGTGCAACCAGGGGCGAGTCACTTTCCCTCATTGTACCTTTGGTTTGTCTCATTAGGAACTGTCTACACCATACATTTGATTTGGAGTAGTTTCCCACTTAACACAGAGTTTCCCACTGAACACAGAGCACAATTCTCCAGCTCTGTAACCGTCGCATATTCAAAGGCAAAGCTGTGCGTGTTTGCTGTCCCACCAGGCTAAACATGCACAGCATTTGCCCCCCAGAGTTTTTCCCAGAGGCAAATGCTACGCGTTTTGCCCAGCGAGAATATGGTCCAAGTATCAATGATCATGCAGCCACAATTGTCCGTTGCTACCGAGTAAGTGGCAAGATGCTCAGGGGTCAATGAAGCCATGTGGACCAAAATAAATTGCATGTAAGGTGTGTTGCTGTTGAAGGCATGGGGAGATTAAAAGACACTCACATTTCAGGGTAGAGGCTCTTCCTATATGTTTGTACAGCTCTTGACACACTGATGGGGACCTATCTTGTTCAGACAATGAGAGTGCATGGAGGGGCATTCTCGGTTGCTACCCCAAGGCTGTGGTAGATCCACCAGAGTCTGAGTCTGTGTGTATTCCAGAGGCAATGTAAGAACTTTCTTTTTGGCAAAGCATTTGGCAGGCGGGAATAGGGGTTGGATGAGGGTTGCTTAGGGCAGATGGTGGGTTTTTAAAGGGGATTTTAATGTATTTTAATGTGTTTTTATATTGTATGCCACCCTGAGCCATAGAGGAACGGCAGGGTATTAAATAAATAAATAAATACGGCTTTAATACTAAATAGAGCTGTCAGTTAAAATGCTTCGTCAACTGACTCTGTTGATATTAGCCAATTAATTAATGTCTAAAATACTACAGCTGAAGTAGTTGGCCAGTCATTTGGCAGGCAGGGGTGGGTTAGGGGATTCTATCTGTTTTTATTCTGTTTTATTTGGGTATTTTAATATTTGGGATAATTTTGGGTGATTTCAGACGTGACGGGGCGGCGTTCGCCCAGGCACAGAATCATCCTTTTGATTTCCCGCCAGAATCAGCCCGTCATGGCCAGCACATGTGCTGGCCGATTCCGGCGGGGAATCGGGGGGAGGGGCTGCGTGGCGCAACATGCGGCCGCACAGCCCCACCCCCCATGCTCCCCCGGCCATCCACCCTCTTGGAGATGGGCGAGTGCAGCAGCCAGTCTGGCCGCTGCGTTCGATTCCCACCCATGGTCCGGGCCATGGCCCGGAATCGGCGTCGGTAACAGATGTTACCGGCTGCTGATTCGGGGCCGTGGTTCAGCTAACCACACTTTCGGAGATGGTCCCCGGACCATCCTCGAAAGCGTGGTTATTTTGATTCCTGCCAGAGGTTCACTGTGGTGAGCTTCTGGCGGGAATCAAACAGACGTTATGGGACCATTCCCCACCACAGGGTATTATTGACTGTGGTTGAACGTGATCTCATAACGTCTGAAAATACCCTTTGTGCATTTTTCTCTGTGTTTGTATATTGTAACCCACTCTGAGCCATAAGGGAATGGGTGGGATAAAAAAATATGACTACATAAATGAAACCTCAATACAGCTTTATACAACCCTGTTGATTTCATTTTTACAGAGCTAGTATAGCTTAATAGGTATGGTAAGGTCTCAGGGGAGACCAGAGTTCAAATTTCTGTCTTAGCCATGAACTCACAGGGTGGCTTTGGGAAGTCATTAGCTTTCAGGCTCAGTTTCTTCTCCTGCAAAATGGGAATAATGACTTACCTCACACAATTGTTATGAGGATGAACGTCTTAAGGATTTCAAAGCACTTTGAACTCTGAAAGAGTCACAGAAATGATAAATCATAATAATTTTGTTTCTGCTGTGTAAATTAAATACTTTCTAGATTTTGGAAATTTAGATTTTAATTTTTTTATCATTTCAAAGAAATGTTTCAGAAATTGTTTTAAATGCTTAATCTCCATTTTAATCAACCACCAGTGCATTAATCAATTAGCTTGATCAATTAATTGCTTAATGCTTCTGGTTCTTATTCTGGTAAATAACAATAAGGGGGACATGAGTGAAGGCTACCCAATCTGACCTTTTGCCATTTAAGCATTTAGAGGTTCAAAATTCAGTTGGACGTGGTTAACTTTGGTCCATAAATGGAATCCGACAAGTTTTTTCAATGACATCATAAATCTCAGTGAATTAAAAGAGGAAAGCTATTCTTGAAAAGTTTCTAATTATTTTATATTTTTATTTTTTTAGGGAAATCTCAAACTCGGGTTTGGTTTCTGCAAGCGCAAGAGAAGACTGCGTAAGTCCAGTTGGTCCAGTTGGCTAAATTCTGTGCTTGGCTACACCCATGCAACTCTGCTAATTCAATGAGAGTCGAGTTCACTTCAGTTTATAACCAGATCTCCAAAGGCAGCATCCATGCTGGGTTGCAAAGGAAAGTCCCTTACTTTTATTTGAAAAAAAATCCATTCATTAATCTTTGAAGTAGCCTCAGTTCAACAAAGATTAAGCACATCTGCTTAATCTGAAGCCCATGAAATTTGAACACATGCAAGACCTTTGCTGACTCAGAAGCTAGAAGGACAAAGACAGGTAGAAGACAGTTTTTTTCAGCCATGTCACTTTGAAGTATGTAAACTCCTGCTTGGGCGATTGGAAGTTTCAAACTAGTACTGAAATGGATGGCAAAATTTTTAACCACAGTTAATATCTGTTATTTTAGTTAATTTGGCAGTTATTCAGTAACTGATTATGGCAGAAGTTAACCACCAATCTGACTTACCAGACACTGGGCATTTTTAGACACACGTTAAAGTTCCAGCTGTTTCAATCTTCTGGGTTTACAAGTCCATAAGTAAGTTCCGGATTCATTTTTCACACACACACGCGCTGCCCTGAGGCAGTTCCTGGATGCATTCTTCACACACACACTGCCCTGAGGCAGTCTAAAGTAGCCGCAGCTGTAGACGTGAGGGGCTGCCATGGAAACCAAGTTACCACAGCTGCCTGGAGCAAAGCAGTTTACCAGGAGAACCTTTTACACACAAAAGTTCTGGGAGAAGTTTCACGCAGAAGTTCAAAGATCCGGATGTTTAAGATCTGGATGAGTGATTTAGACACACAGAAAGTTCTGGATGTTACAGCAAACATCCAGGAGAAATGTGTGTCTAAAATGTCACAAAAGTGAACCGGTTTACTACATTACCTTATTACCATATTTCCACAGTTCTATATAACCGAATGTTATCATTGCTACTCTAAAACCAGGCAAGGAGATAGGAAGGGAGTAAAAACAAAATTATGGGTAAGTGGCTATCCACGTCATCTCGTCAAATCTGTAACTCAGGGTAAATAAAAACATGTGGCCACTGGGACCAATCCCATGGCCACCTGGGGGAGACAATCACAGGCGACATGGCCTGGGTCAGATTGAGGAACCGACCTGCTGCGACCATGGCTGGGGAGTTGTCTTGTTGGCCACACTGTCTGGCCAGGGTTGGGAGCACAACAAACCTGCCCTGCCTGCGCAGTGCTCCCAGCCTCCCGCCCCGCTCCCGTCATGATGGGCAGTCATGTGTATGTACCATGTGTACAACTAGGAGCACTATAGAAATTATAAATAGTAGTAGTAGCCAGCCATGGAGGCCAGTGACAGGCCACAATGCACCAACCTGAGCCAGATCAGTGGCCCAGGAATAAACGTACTACCCCGCTTTGGCCCAGGCAAGCTCTGCACTGTTCTCTACACTAAGCACTCTTCCTTCCTTCAACCGTTCCTTGTATACTTTGTGTTCTGAAATCACAGAGCTCAGAGATTCCCAAACTACGGGTCAGGACCCCAAGTGGGAGTCATGCCATCCGTTGATTGGGGGGGTTTGGTGTCACAGCCCGATAAACATTGCATGTTTTTGCTGCTGTCTGGAATCACAAGATAATATTTCATTCTCAAAATGGGGTCACGCAAGAAGAATGTTGTGAACCACTCCCTTGTCCTATTTATCTCCTCTCCTCTGAACTTCCTGTATTTGTCAACAGCTTTCTTAAAATGTGGGCCCCAAAACTAGGCACAGAAATCCATCTCTGGACTTACTACTGTAGTACTGCTTCACAAAGCAATATTATTGCTAGAAATCGCACATACATGTTCTGTTCACTTACTTATGTCACACGTGAACCTTTGGCTTTCCGATATTGTGTTCAAAGTTCTGTCACCTGAACTACAGAGTGAAAAGCTAAGTCATACTAGCTTAGTTTAAGAGTCAGGCTTTTTTCAAATGACCACACTATACCTTTCCAAATTTGATCTTAACTGACTGGTTGGAGTGATGTCATTATAATCCCTCCTTTTTCTGTGGCTAAACGACCACTGTTGTGATGTTCTACTAGCTCATTAAGATCCCAGATGCTGGAGGATGTCTACAGGATTAGACAGTCCTACCTGTGCAGATGGCAAAAAATGACTTGTATAATGTTCTTCATTTAGAATGCTCTGATAAAACCTTGTAAAAGTGTTTTACAAAAACGTTCTAAAACCCAGAAGCAATCTGGAAGCATCACAATTTTTAGTGTTCCAACTATCTAGACAATCACTTTCAGAACTAAATTAAAATTCCTAGGATGTTCTAAATGTATCATTTAAACAGCCTCAGTGTCTACAGCTGACCAGTAACAGGGTCACACCCTCTATGGCCATTTTTATACGGACTGGGGTGTGTTGCCGCGGTGGGTGGGTGTCTGTTTACACGGACACCCACCCACCGACACCCATCTCCACTCACAGAGCATCCTCTGTACTAGCGGAGGGCTCCATGGGTGGAGGTGGGTGTGGGTCGGTGCGCGGCGGGTGTTGGTGGGTGTGTGACGGGAGCATGCAAGCACAAACACCCGTCGCCTGTGGTATTTACACAGGCGCACACCCGCCACACACCTACTGGCAGCCGTTTACATGCCCCCGCGCCGCACACCCACCCGAACACCGAGCGGCGGAGGGGTGGGGGGCGTCTGTGTAAAAACGGCCTATGACTGAGTGCCATGACACCTTTACACCACAGCCTAAAAGCGTCGTTCTTCCCAATGCAGAAATATATCACTTGCATAGATTATGCCTCAGAGTGTAAAATACGCCCAACATTTTCTGTTTTAAAAAATATCTCTGTTTCGGGTATTAACCAGGTCAGATAATTATGTTTTAAATGGACAGAAGAGAGGGGGGTAACAAAATGAGCTGGGAGGCCCTAAGATCTTTTGAATATTCCTTACTTTCCTGGAAGAGTTGGAAGAAAGCTGCCAAAACGGGCTTGGCAGGTTTTTTAGGTGGCTAGCCAAGTCTGAGGCAAATGTGGAGAGTTAGTGGGTTTATGTAACTCTGCTTCTGAGACCCTACATATGTCCCATACCTATTTGTTTAAGAAATCCTGCCACACAGAGGAGCAAATGCCACATTAACATGCCTTAAAGTTATAAAACAGGCAAGGAAAGCCATTCTTTCCTTAAAGAGGATCCTTCCTCTTCTAATACTGGAAGAGGCTTGAATCTTCATCGAAAGAGAGAGAGGGCAGGGGAAATGGAATCAATAAACATGCAGCGGCTCTCCCAGGAGGGCATTGTGTTCATCAGGAATGGCTTGGGTGGCAATAGGTCAAGTCTATGACCGCATTTACACGTGTGCAGGGTGCCACACTGTACAATCATGCTGCCATGTCAAAGTATTTAGTCCGCGATGCTAAAGCACGCACGGGCAGCTGATCATGCGTGCAACATCACGTCTAAACCCCGCCCGTGGGATTTTTGATACGGCGCATGATTTTATGGTGCGGCGCCATGCGCACGTGTAAAAGCGGTCTATGGAACAGGGAAGAAATAAGTTGGGGAATGGGACAATTCCCATGCTGGAATGCTATGAGGAGAAAATAGTCTTAAGTTACCACCAAGCTGCAAAGTGAGAATTTGAGTCCCAGTCTTGCATCTGGAGCCATGTGATCAGATCATCAGGATCTGCATAGAGGTGATCATCACCAGGGATCCGTGCAGACACAAAGCTCTGCTTGTTATTTATGTAGTGCTGTGACATCCTAATCTAGCTCATTCCCGTGAGGCCAAGAGTAGGTTGAAAGAGGCCCTGGCCCAGAAGATGAGAAGGGAGCCTCGCCATTTCTCCCAGCACCAGGGAATACAGTTCCNGTGACATCCTAATCTAGCTCATTCCCGTGAGGCCAAGAGTAGGTTGAAAGAGGCCCTGGTCCAGAAGATGAGAAGGGAGCCTCGCCCTTTCTCCCAGCACCAGGGGATATGCGTGCCTTGGCTCAGGCCCTGGTTCAGCTATACCACAGTGTGTCTATTGTAGCTGTGCCCAGGGCTGGCCCCCTGGTAATCCCACCCCTGTCCCCAGAGACCTGCCCCCTCGGGGCACCCTCTGTGGGGCCCTAGAGATGGTTGTGTTTGGGGCTCTACTGGATGAGAGTGAGGGCCCTGTCCTGCTGAAATCGGGAGCCACTGCGAAGCCCCCAGAAGTAAAGAATAGTCACCCCAGGTTGCCCTGTAGTAAGGCCAACTCTGGCTCTGAGGTAGGTCATTATTATTCCCATTTTACAGTTGAGGAACTGAGGATGAGAGAGAGTGACTTACCCAATGACACCAATTGAGTTCATGACCAAGGCCGCTTGCACACAAGACGGGTGGGGTGGGGTGTGGAACTGCCGCAAGCTGAAATCATGGCAGCGGGATGATGTGGAGTTCTGCTCGTGCGCACAGAGTTTTTGATGTGATTTGCCCATTTCTGCCATGGTTTCAGCGATGGGAGACATGACTGGATTTTCAGCCCCGTCTCCCGTCCCTGAAATCACAGCAGCTATGGGCTAAAGACACCAAAAACCCCACACACGCGAGTGGGATTACACTTGGTGCCCCTGCTCTGATTTTGGCTCGCGGCAGTTCCTGTCTCATGTGCAGGTGGTGTAAGACAGGATATGAATCCTGGTCTCCCAGGAGAACACCATATCCACTAGGCCACACTCTCATGCTGGATTGCTCAGTAGAGAAATAGTTGCTAAGTGTGCAAGCTGTACCAAATAAACAAAAAGGCTACCTGGCCAATATCTGTAATTAAATCTTATTGTTCTGCAAGAAGCCAGGATATTATCTCACCCCTAGCCCAAATCAACCTGCCCCAAAATAAGCAATTATTTACTAACTTTATTAGGCCCATTCAAATCCTCAGACTGTGATGTTACTGCAACTGCCTTCCTCCTTCAATCCCATAAAAAGGCAATGCTGTCACTTTGTATTTTGAAGTGGTTTAATTTCATCTCGACATGTAACGCAGCGTGCACTGCAATGTTACAGTCATGCAGAACTACAGCCAGGGGACCTGGAATGGGGAGACTTGCTTGTAGTATTCATGTCCCGACTCCTGCTGCTATTTGTGACATGGAGAGAATTCTAGGAAAGTGTCTAGCAGGCCTGATTTAAGTCCTCCGGGGTCACCGTGTCTTTTCTTACCTTCTAACCTTTGTGCCTTTTATCACGTGCCTCTTATGTGTCTTGCGACTTTTTAAAAGCAGACTTTGGAATCCGATGAGCTAATGCAAGCAGCCCGTGGAGCAGCAGGTTCCCAGACTTTCTGCCTGCGTGACCCCATTTGGAGATTGCATTTTAATCCCACGAGCCCAGACAGCAACATAGAGGTTAAAAATATATTCAGTAACAACTGGGATTGTGACCCCTATCTGCAGATGACACAATCTCACTTGGGGGGGGGGGTCCCAACCTATAGTTTTGGAAGCATTTTCATTGGAAAGTCGCATCTTCAAAACTTTTGGCTAGGTCTCAATAGAGGCCTTCTCACTGATTGCCAGAAGGTTTGGGATTAGGTCCTAAATTAGGGTTGGTAATAGTTTCTTAATCCCAAGAACCACATCCATTTATCTCAGTGGAACCAAAGATCCGCATGTGGCTCTAGAGACACACTTTGCCCATTTCTGTTCTAAATTATGTATATAGATTACAGGGAAAAAAGGTACCCATGAAAATGGACATACCTGTTGAAACTGGAGTACTTGAACCATCTCAGACAGATCAGCACTAAAGGGTACCATTTAGAGCCTGACAAGTTACCCAAATTGCCACGTTACCTATTTTCCATGGCCAAGTTACTGGTTTTCTCTTTTGTGCCAATTACTAAGCTACCAATTTACCATTTTTTTGTCTATTTTCATTCATCCTTTTGTTGTTCCATGGCCTCACTTGTGTTTATGCACAATGACAAAAATGATGAAACACGAAGATTCAGAAAAATGCTGAACAAGTAACACAATGGGTGTTTTTAAATGGACGAGGAGCCTGTTGGAGCCAGGAGCCGTTCTGGGGGCCTGTCCCGTGGCCACCATCTACCAGCTCCATCTAGGTCCAAATCAGATGGAGCGGTGGTGTCTCTGAGCTGCAGGTCGCTCACACAGCATGTTCCCCTCCCACACACCATAGAGTTGCAGGTGCTCACAGGATGCTCTAGGTTGGCACCCATAACTCCATGGTGCTTAATGGAATAACAGACACGGAAGTCCAACAGACGGCCAGCAGTAGCACGTTCGGCCATTGCCCCGGGTTTGGCCAGCCCACACCGCACTCCTGAACCTTGTGGAGCATGCTGTGCCGGGCTGCTCTACTTTGTACATTTGGCTGGTGCCCTTTAGATGGACCGGTCAACCCAGAGGTGATGGGGGGGGGCCTCCATGGCCACCGCTGGAGCTGCGGTCCATCTGTTTACACCCAATAAGTCAGAATGAGTTGGTAAAACAGAAAGTCAGTTTGCCGAGAGGTAATGGTAATACCTTGTCAAACAGGGCACTTGCCATAGTCCCAGTGGCCGAGGCTTCCAACGCGGCCCTTCTCAGGCATCCACTCCCAATTCCAGGGTTCCCTCCTGTGATGCGTCCAATGCCATTTGATCGATCACACTCCTCCGTTGCCTTATGGGGTCCAGGGTTGGGCTCTCTGCCTCAGCTCCAAGCTCCAGCTACCTATGCTCCATGCTTCCCGCAGGTATGCTACAAATCCCAGCAGCTTCCTTTCCAGCCCTTGGCTACCGCTTGTTAATTTCACCTGCGGCCGTTGCGCTCTCGCTGCCATTCCAGGTGTCACATTACCTTTTATGGCTCCCTGGATTCAGCCGCTTATCCCCGCAGGCACTCCTGGCCTCTTGCTGGGTTGAGGGCCCACCTGCCACCCTGCACGTGAGTCCTCCCTCATCTGCGCACTCAACTTGACTTGGTTCTTCCAACCACCCTACCTTCTGGCAGCCTGCCTACTTAAAGGGCCAGGCACCTGCCATACCCTCTCAAATTTAAAGGGGCAGGACCCTCCCCCGGCCACCTTGCCACACCCGTTATGTCAGGTCATTGGTTACCTGTCTTGGTATGCACCGCATAACAATCAGGTAACTGATGGGCTACCCACAATTGTGGCTAGTACCCATGGGTACAAAATTTGCTACTAATTTCAGCTCTGTGATAGTATTGCAGTGCTTTGATGCATCCTGGACAATGTGTACAATGTTTGTCATGAAAGGTGTTATTAGAAAAGTCTCTTGGGTTTGTAGTTCTATTACAACTCCCCAAAGAGGGCCCAAATTTATCTGAGCACTTCACAGACTATGGGCTCAGGCAGGTTCGTGCATTTGTTCCAGTCAAACTCCATGTGAAATGTGATGATCTTTCAGGCGCTTGGCTTATACAGAAAAACGAGCTCAGTATTTGAATCTCAGTGGAAGAGGATTTTTTAGATGTTTTCTTGCTGGACCTAAGCAAAATTCAGTTTCATTCCAGTGAAGTGTAGTTTAGAAATTCCCAATGGAACTTTTGTACCATCAGGGAAAACGGCTTTTCTACCAGGGAAAAGTTAAACTTGGAAACAGGTTTTCCATGATGGAATTTCCCAGGGAAATGAATGGTTGAGTGGGTAAAAACAAAACAAAAATTTTCAGGCACCTGAAAATTTTCATTTGAATCCAGAAAGGGACAAAGTAAACTTTTGCATTCAGTGTATCTGAAACAAAATCTTGCCCTTCAGATAACTTGTGTGTCTGCCTGGCATCCAAAGGAATAGTCCTTATGAAGACGTTATGTCTGATGGACACAATCTGACTACATATTCCATAATGACCTTCATATAGAATCATAAGTATATTCCATAATCAAAAAACCTCTGACTTACAAGAAGAGTTCAGGATCTTGCAAATTCAATCATGCACTAAACAGCATGGAAATTAAAAGTTAAAGCTCCCGCCTTAACTTCCGTGCCATGTTAGGAGTAAAGACATTGTACAGTCTTGCATATTGTGCTCACTTACAACTTTGCACCCACACTTTGCCTTCGTCTTTCAGCCCCAATCCTCTTCCTCTTTGCAAGTTGGGGGCAACACTGAAGCTGGGGACAGGAGGGTGTGAGTTGACCCATCGCCCACTCCATTTCCTTTTTAAGAAAGAGAGAACTTGGGAGTTCTGTCTCCCACCCCTTCTAATCTACTTCGTCCCAGCCCTGTAACAGATGGACTCCTGGCTTCTAGCCTCTCCCACCCCACTCTAATCTAGTAGGCTGCACTCCCTTCACAGGCAACTCAATAGTCCTCGTTCCAAGCCTGTTCTCCTCTCCCCTCTCTCAACCTTGTAACAGACAAACTCAGGAGTCCTGGGTCCAAGTTGCCCTTCTAATCCTGTAGCCCGCACTCCCCTCACAGAGAACTCAAAAGTCCTGCGAAATACAATGTTTGTCTGTATGTGTCATATGGAACAGAAGTGTGTGTGTGGAATGATAAAAAAAAAAGGAGAGGAAATGAAACAACAGGGAGGGAGGCTATTGGGAGTCAAAGGATGGGGAGTCAGCAATGATAAATGGATAAAACAATAGGAATGCTTCCTCAGATATCCCATCAGTCTTCCAAATCAGTTATTTCACTCAGAACCTTATTATTATAACTATTTCTAATTCCTCCTGTCATTCCACCCACTTACTTAATCCTGCACACTCTTTGTATTTTTCCATCATTCCAACCATTCCACTGACTGCATCTAAATTCCTCATCATTTCACACCCTCTTGCCTTCCCTATGTACTCCCAAAGATGCAACTGTGTTGTATAATTTCACAATCACTTAACTGGATGTTGGAATGACAATAGTATATATTTAGAAATCGGCACTGCTGTTGCCTCCATTCCTTCCCATGGCCATTCCATTTTATTAATTTCAATGCATGCCCAACTTAGTATTAATTAAACATTTGTATATGACTCTACTCAGCTTCACTGTGCTCTGGGAGGGCAGTAGAGTCTAGTGGGTAAGAGGAATGGTTGTGAGCCATTAGTCAGCTGTCCCATTCTCCCAACTGAAAATGAAAGGAAGGATAGAGGGAAAGGAGGGCGTGAGGGGACAGCTCACGCCCTCCTGCCTCCAACTTCAGTGTTGCCCCCAACCTGCAAAGAGGAAGAGGATTGGGGCTGAAAGACAAAGGCAAAGTGTGGGTGCATGGGGTCTAAATTGTAAGGGAGCTCAATATGTGGGACTGTACAATGTCTTCACTGCTAACATGGCACAGAAGTTAAGGCAGGAGCCTTAACTTATAATTTCCATACTTTTTAGTGCATGATTGAATTTGCAAGAGCCTTAACTCTTCTTGTAAACCAGAGGTTTTTTGATTATTGAATATTCAAGATTTTTGTTAAAAACAATGCAATGCAGAAAATTTGACCTGCTCACACAGTAGAATGCTGAGCAGCATAACCACTATGGAAGCAGGGCTTAGGGGAGGCTAAGGTAGAAGGGCTTCTCCCTTCAGTTTAGAAGGTTGTTACTTCCTCCAAATAGCAAGCAAGGCGAAGCTGGATTTTTACTGGTAGCTCCCTGCTTTACTAAGAATACAAAAAGTTTGGTTCGGTTTAAGCATTGCAAACTTCCAAAAACTGCTCTCTATGATCTCTCTAGCTCATGGTTTGTACAGGAGTCTCCCATTCTACTCCCCACTGTCAGAGCTCTTTTCCTTGTGCAACACTGGCCATTCTGCTTTCTATAAGGGCCTCCCCCTGTACAGGACCGCCTGGCTAGATCACTCCTTGTACAGGGCTCCCTGACTCTGCTGTGCCCATGTGCAGGACTCTCCACCTGGCATAATGCTGCCAATCCTGCAGCTCTCCCCCTGTACAAAGCTCCCTTACTCAGTTCTTCTCTGCCCAGGACTCTCCCCTAGCACAATTATGGCCATTATTCTGAAGCTCTCTGTCTCTACAAGACTCCCCCACTTTACTCCCCCTTGGACAGGGCTCCCTTTCTTGCACAATGCTGCCCACTCTGCAGACTTCCCCCTGTACTGGGTTCCATATTCTGTATCCCCAATAAAGCTGCTCCCTGTAAAGTGCTCCTTCTGTACATGTGCACAGTTTCCACTGTGGAAGCTATTTACAGAGGCTCTGCCCCTACTCTCTCCCCTTAATGACTGTATGCTCCCTCCCACCCTGCTCCCCCATAGGATTTTGCTCCCTGAGCTGATGCTCGCTCTTAGAGTCCTCCCAAGAGGACTACACCTGCCACTCTGCCCCACAGGGCCGCTCTGCACAGGACCCCACCATCTCCCTGCCCCCCTCCTGCAAAACACCCACTGAATCAGCCCAGAGCACTGGCTTACCCCTCATTCCTTAGTGAGGTTGGGAAAGTCAGAGGAAGAAGCGCTGAAAGAAGATCGATTCCATGCCGCCTGTAGCCTCCTGTCCCTGTCGCCGGGATAAACCTCTGCCCTCTTCCTGCACCTGGGACCATCCCAGACAAACTCCAGCGCTCCGGCCCCAGCCATGCTCCTCCAGTGAGATGCTCCATTGGAGCTGCAGCCCAGACACCCCACGTTTTTGGAGGGAGAAGGGCTGTCACTGAAATCCATGTGCTCTGTGGTTCTGGGTGGGTTTAGGTGGCAATATCACCAATCCCAAACATCACTGTGGGATTAGCTAGCTCTGTTGTTTAGCCATCTAGGCATCCCTGGCCCCCAAGCTGAGGCACCTGCTGTGCGGGACCTTCAGCTCTCTCCCTTCCACGGGCCAGACCCCACCAGATCAACTCTAGGCTGACAAGTCACTCACACTGCCCCCTAGGAGGTGCAGTTCCCTCTTTTTGCCCAGCACTGACAGGCTCTGGCAAGCAGTGCCTGCTAGGAGTTGTAGTCCCCAGTATTCAAGACTGTTTGCTTTTAAACAATCTCTGCATTATGCATAGACTGTTCGCAAGCACTCCGCACTCAGGACGATCTCCATAGGCTAACATTGAATTTTCAAGATGTCACAACTTAAAAACTACTAACCGGTTGTACAAAAATTAAACCAAAGTCACACCCCACCTGCCTCCTTGAATTTTCTAAAAGGCTTACACCTTCTCCCAACCAACACAAAACTCCTTTACCCTGCCGAGATCGAGACGGTATAACTTTTGAAAAAACAGGCTTTCAAATTTGGTTGAAATTTGGAAAGCATGAGCCACTTACTCCAATGATCCTTCACTACAAATTTCATGATCCTAACTTTAATCATGCCAATTTTACAGCAAACAGAACGTTGGGGCTTTATAATGGAGGATATAACACGCCTTAACTATTAGAGCGCTCCCGCGCTCTAATAATGTATACATGCAGGGACTCTGAAAGGTCAGTTTTCATTCTGAAGGCTCCGCACACATGAAACAATGTGTCTGAAATTATACAATTCCCTTTTTTGGATAGGAAAGTTAATTTGGACAAAACAAGGTTGTTGAGGAGAGTGGAAATTTACTGTGGCTCTTGGGAGTGTGGACGTTTACAGGCTTCTCCACCACCAGCCCTAGTTTATATCCCAGTTCAAGGATAATGACTAGGGTGGGCCTCTGGTGGAAATTACAGATCCGATTCCCTTGCGATAAGTATCTGTAAATTTTCAGATTTAAATATGGATTCATATTATGGATCTACATCTTAATCCATTTAAAAATAAAAACAAATAAAAATAATAATTGTACATGCACAAAAGTTCTGAAAATGGTGGCAGCAATGTCGCTGCCCTTTTGGGAACGGGAAGCCAGACTGAAACTGCAGCAGCCACTTTACACGTGTGCAGACTGGTAGGTAGGTGGTAGGTCCCTCATCACAAGTAGGTGGTAGGTCCCTTTAAATCAATTTAAATTTAAACTAAAAAAATTAAATTTAAGTCTTTAAATCAAGTTGAAATGGGATGGGTTTTTTTTGATGTTTTGTTTTTGTTTAACCAGAGAGGCAGTGTGATCCTTTATGCGGAACATGCCGGTGTGAACACTTAGCCTGCGAGTTCCGTTCACCTCAGTTAGAACTATAATAAGTATCCACTCATGTTTAGTATCTGGATAGCATCATCATTTAATCTGGTTAACTGGATTACTGGCTGATTTATTTATTTAAATTTAATACCCAGCCTTTCCCCTAGACTCAGGGGATCTTACAATATAAAAACACATAAAATACATTAAAATTCCTTTTAAAAACGCACCCTCAACACTAAATAACCCTCACCCAGCCCACCTGCCAAATGCTTTGTCAAAAAGAAAGGTCATACATCACCACCAGAATATACTCAGGCTTGGGCACTGGCGGACCTCCAGGGGGAGGATGTTCCACAACATGGGGGCAACAACTGAGCAACGTTGTCATATGAGCAAGCAGGTGCTCCCCACTGACTGCAAAGGATCATGATGGAGCATGATAGAAAGGGTGGTCTTTCAGTTATGTACAGCCCAGTCAATTTAGGGCTTTCAAGGTCAAACCCAGCATCTTGAACTGTACCGGGAAAGTTGTTGGGAGCCAGAGCAGACTCTGAAGTACAGCTGTAATGTGCTCACAGGGACCATGTTCTGCACCAGCTTCAGTTTCGATTCCGCGATAATGTCTGTTACCATTTACTATGCTACCCCGTTTACTACCTGTTTTTTTCTGCTCCCTTCCTCCCTCCCTCCTTCCAGACCTGGTTTTAAAACTGTAAACATTTGGTTATGCGGTAATGCGGTAAATGGTAATGCAGTAATATCTAGTAATTTGGTTTGGTGGTTAACCCCTGCGGTAACTAATTCGTTACCAAATAACCACCAAACTAACCAGAATACTGCATATTTACTACAGTTAGGGTTGTTGGGGTTTTTTTGCTATCTATTTTAGTAGTAACCTCAATGGGGCTTGAACCCGTGCTGCATGCTTGCACCAGCACTGTGTGCCTGGAGGATCACACTGACTATCAGCTTCATGCAAGAATTACCAAGTATAATAATCCTACAGCCTGTGTTATGCAGGAGGTCAGACAAGACTATCATAAGGGTTCATTCTGGTCCTAAAATCTTTGCATACCTCTTAACTCAGGTTCGCAAACTTTCGGTCAGGACCTCAGGTGGGCTCTGTGGATAGAGTCACCACCCCCTATCAATGTTTGATACACTTTGCAGGTCCAGCCTTAGGATTTGCGGGGCCCATGGAGAAGATAAAATGAGAGGCCCCTAGTGGCCCCTCCCCCTTGGGTGCCTCTGTGGTGCCCTGAAGGTGGTCATGTTTGGGGCCCCACTGAGAGGGAGTGGTGCCTCCACAACCTGGCCTGGTGAAAACAGAGGACAGTGCAGGACCCTCAGAAAGAGTGGAGTTTGGGACAGCCGTTCCAGGTCACCCTGTGATAAGGCCGGCCTTGACGCTTTGCACAGGTGAGAGGCACCCTGGGGGGGTGAAGCGACCTTTGAAAGTGACAGGCCCCACCTGGGATTACTACAGAGCCAGGTTCTGCAGTGGTCCTGGCTGGGGCCTGTCACTTTCAAAGACCAGCTGGCATGTTCAAGCAGCCTGCCGGGTCCCATTTGGGCATTGATGGTGCCTGAGCGGGGCTGGGTTGATTCAGGCACCTCAGATTCATCGGGGAGGCCCAAATCTTTGGATGCCTGGTTGCAGCTCTACGTTAGGGCTGAAACTTGGTATTCGACTTTACTCAGTTTCAGCTGAGTAATGAGTATCATGGTGTTCGACTCAGTTTTACTGAGAACCTGAGAAATGGATACGGCATTTGGTACTCAGTAACTTTTCTATCGAGTAATGCTTTCCTCCTACAACCCACAAAGAAAAGGAATGTGGCTCTGCTTTTATGCTGTGCGGTGGGCAGGAAGGGTAGAGGAAGTGGTGGATGCACTGTGATTGGCTCAGATGTGGTAAACAACCAACGGATAATACCATGATAGCGATTACCGTTTACCGAGTACACAGTATTCATCGCATTACCAAGGAGCTGCCAGAAACTCGAGCCCAATCCTCGACTACTCTGAAATACACGAGACTAAATAGTAGGGATGGGACTCTTGGTATTGCCAAGAACCGAGAGCAGCTGATAATGACTATATTGGTTTAATCTGATATCTCGGTTCTTTCTCGGTTCTCTTCAATATTAGATCTTTCACACTGTTTTTTTAATTGGATTTTTAACATGGCGTTTTTCACCATTGAAGTTAATGGTGTTAAACACTGTGTTCTACATCTACTCTACATCCAGCCTGTGGCTTCTCTTTTATTTGATCCCTTTCCAGTTCCTCAATCTGACCCAAGGGTTCAGTTCCTACCCTCAAGCACGAGAAGGGTGATCTCCAGAGAAGGAAGCAGAGATGAAATCATTAACTCAATGATAGGGAATGGATCTGTGACATACATTCATGATCTGGATCCTAGCCGTTCCCCGCCCCCCTATCCTGAAAAAATGCCTTAAGTAAGCACCCTCAGCTCTTCTGTGACCATAGCACTTGTACTACTTTTAAAAGCAGCCTACAGAAGATAGGGATGAGCGAACAGATCGTGTTCGGCCGTTTGGTTCAGTCCAGTTTGGTTCGCCCGTTCGGTTTGGCTGTTAGGTCCTTTCACCGTGTTCGGGTTCAGCTGTTCGGTTTGGTCGTGTTAGGTTCAGTTCGGGCGTTTGGAAAAAGGCTCTCTGTGCAAGAAATGATGGCCCCAGACCCATGACAGTGGGTTCTGGGGCTAGAGTGGCAGCTTCTAGATACATATTGGCCACAGCCCTCCCTGCCTGTAACTTG
>QEPC01009472.1:10329650-10368637 GCA_003113815.1 Sphenodon punctatus | reverse complement strand
GAACTATTCGAGTTTGGTCGAATTCCGAACTTCTGAACTGAATTTGTGCATTCAAAACTGGGTTTTTTGGCCTCCCGAACTGGTTCAGATGCGACCGAACAGTTTGGTCAAATTCAAGTTCAATTCGAAAGTTCGGTTCGGTCAACTGAACGATTCGAGTTTGGCCCGAACTCCCAACTTCCGAACCGCGTTCGCACATCCCTAGTGTTTGTTTGTTTGCTTGTTGTATTGCCTCCCTTCCCATGGGCGCAGGGCAGCTCATAAACAATATTTTATTTTATTTTTATTTTTTAAATGCCTTGCATGCATGCCTCGTGGAACTGGTAGAAGAAGGTGTGAGGTGTTTATGGGGGCAATGCATTCCCTGTTATTCACTTGCAACTTTTAGCAATCCCAGAATTTTGGGAACCCCCCTGAGCATGAGATTATACTCCCTGTTCATCATGGCTAGTATTGACTGAACATTCTGTCCTCTAGGAGTCTGTCTAATCCTTTTTCCTGTTGGTTCTTCACTATATACAACGTTCTGTAGGTAGGTGGGTCTTGTGCGGAACCAAAAATTACTTTTTCTTTTAATAGAATTTAGGGCAATAAAGTACCTTAAAGTCATAAAATCCACCTCCTGCCCTTTCAGCAGGACCTTTTGTTTATTTATAAGCAAGTTGCTGTCTTTTCCCCATCCAACATTCTATGAGTTTCTAACAAACTCCCGGTTCGCCCCACTCCCCCCCCCCCCCCCCCCCCCTCTTGGTTGAGGAGCTGGACTTAAGACTTTGGAGACCAAGTTTCAAATCCTGTCTTAGCCATGAACTCACTGGGTAGCCTTGGACAAGTCACTCTCTCTCAGCCTCAGTTCCCCATCTGTTAAATGGAAATAATAATGACCTACCTGACAGGGTTCTTCTGAGGGTGAAGTAAATAAGGGTTGTCAAGTACTCTGAACACTTGGGAGTGAAACAGAAATGATACTAATTCCTCAACAAGATGTAAAATGATGCAATGATAATTGTTTCTGCTTACTGCCTTTCCTCCAGGAATCTCAAAAATGCTTAGAGAAGGGGGAGTAAATATTACCCATTTCGTGTATGATGAAACAGAGTTATGGAAGGTGGATGTCACACCCTCCTTGTTCACAGCATTGGTAGACATCACATACCGCAAACCAATGATACATTGATTTAATAAAGACACAATGCTCCTGTCGGGGAGGTCTCAGCAGGTGCTGATGGGCGATTGTTTGTCATCCTCCTTCCCCCTCTCCTGTGGGGTCCCGCAGGGCTCCACTTTGTCTCCTCTCCTGTTCAACATGTATCTAAAGCTGCTGGGTGAGATCATGCATAGATTTGGGGTGTGCGGCCATCAATATGGGAACGACACCCAAATCTATTTATTGTTTTCATCCGACCCTGGTCCTGTAGTCTTGGTGCTTACTCAGTGCCTGGATGCCACCGGGGACTGGACGCAGGCGATCCAACTGAAGCTGAATCCAGACAAGACTGAAGTGATGTTGGTTGGCTGGCCCTGTAGCCAGGGGGGAATTGCAACTCCTATCATTGATGGGGTACAACCTCCCCTGGTTACTCAGGTCCACAGACTTGGGGCGCTCTTGGATCCTAAGCTGCGTCTGGAACATTAGGTAGTGGCAGTGACCGACCAGGAACACCTTTCACCAGCTCCATCTGGTGAGAAGCCTCCATCCTTTTCTCTCAGATAGGGACCTGGCCACTGTCATCCATACCTTTATTACCTTGAGGCTAAACTACGACAATACACTCTATGTGGGACTGTCCTTGAAGATGATTCGGACACTGCAGCTGGTGCAGAATGCGGCAGCCCACCCTTTGCCAGGGGTGGGTTGCCGGGAGCTCACAACACCCATGTTTCAGAGTCTGCGCCGGCTGCCAATAGCATCCTGGGCAGAATTCTCGGTGATGGGTCTGATCTAGAAAGCCGTACACAGCCTGGATCCTTCATATCTAAAGGGCCACCTTCCTCCTTATGTCCCTCTGTGGCCTCCCAGGTCAGCCAAGGACGTCTTCTTGCAAGTTCCGTCACTGGCCTGGTCCATACAACCCAGGCATGCAGCGAGGCATTCTTGGTGACTGCTCCACGGCTCTGGAATTCCCTTCCCCTGGAGGTATACCAAAGCCCTAGTTTGAGTGTCTTCCAGAGGCAGTGTAAAACCAGTTTATTCAGCCAGGCATTTAAAGGGCAAAGATAGATCCAGGGGGAGGCTGTATTGTGGGGTTTATAGTGTTGTGGGGTTTTGTTGTTGTTGTTGTTTTATGATGTGAGCCACCCTGAGCCTTAGGGAGTAAAAATCTAAAATAAATTAGTAAATAAATAAGTGAATAAATAAAATGGTAGCCTTCATATTTTATCGCGCTGCTCAGTGCAGTGTTGACATTAGTGCTTTCTGAAAGCTGTCTCTTGCGAGACCACCCTTTCCTGGGTGCCATGTCAACCAAAGCTTTTCTCCTTCATGGCCACATGCTGCAAGAGACCATTTGCATCCGTTCAAAACCAAAGTCTCTGTCTTCTCAGCATTTAAAGCAACTCCCACCAAACTTTTTTGTTGGACTTGCTTATGAGTAGAAGTATCCGCCACGGATTAGTACACGGCATTAGTAGAGACGGAGCAGCTCTCTGGGTCAGGCCGTGTCTGGGATCCTGAAAATGGAAAGACTTATCATGGCATTTTCTCTGCCTCCCTCGTCCCAGCCACAGCTCTGTATCCCATTTCGTGTCCTACCCATTGCCGTATAAAAGAAAGTGAAAATAAAAACGGCAGATTAGCACTTCAGCTGGTGTTAAAGGCATGAGGGAGACACAGTTTTAGTCTGTCCCCTTCTCCTTTCTTCCCTTTGATTTGCCTGTCTTCACAGCCCTGCTCCCATTGCCTCTTTCGCCTGGCATGTGTAGTGTTTGAAATGTAAAGAAATAATGGCTTTGTGTTGTTTTAGCTTCTCTCATCAGGATGGGTCGCAACGTGCTTCCTGCGCATAACAGCAACTGCGTAACAGTCAGTTGCAGGGAACGGAGGCAACCAACCACTTCCCAACACTGGAAAGAAGTGGGATCTTTGCTCAAGGATATTATGACCAAATCCCTTTAGCGGGATGCTCTAATCATCCAGACATGAGTGTGCATGAAAGAACCAGGCATGCTAAAGTGTATGGAAATCACTTTATTTACTACAGGTTGAGAAGCGACCTCGAGTAGTCCTTAACAAGCCTCGCATCTGTAGCCTCAGGGAAGTTTTGTGCCTTCAACCTGACTCCACTAAGTCACCCCTTCTGGCTGAACCTCCATTACCCCGTCTTTCCCATCCATGTTTAAATATTAAATGTAAAATGTTGGATGTTCCTTCCCCCTCACCCTCCCATAACCTCGTCTCTACAACACCTTCTCTGTGATTAAAACACAATCCATCTGTTCTTTCTCTCCTCCTCTCCTCTAGCCATCCATCTAAAAGTCTTTTCATCTTCCATCTCTCCACTTAGTAGCCCAGACTGGAAAAAAATGTTCCACCGGACTGCATGACTTGGAGACATTGGCCAAGGGAAAAATCCTATTCTTCTTTCCTGTGTTGATTTCAGTACAGGTTAAACATGATCAGACGCTGTTATCCGTTGAGGACTGCAAAGGCCCTCAACTGTGAAATGGGTTTATGTTTCAGGGCAATTCAATAATGAATGGTAGATGACTGCACATGGCTGAGACTGTCTTACTTAGGAAAACCAGAGGCAACAGGAAGAAGATGCTGTTACTTCTGGACTTGACCTCTCCAAGTAAAGCTTCAGGCATATTTATAAGGTAGCACAGAGAAAATTATCTTGTCACTACCTGTTCTGAAGATACAAAACATTGCTTATCATCAACATTAAAGCATGGCCTCTTAATATAGGGGCAAGAGTTTCAATTAGGGTGCTAGAGGTTGGGGGTTTGAATCCCACACCATACTCTTTGTTGTGGGAGCAGGGCCACAATTTTTTATTCTATCCTAGGAAAGTGTGTGGCTTCTCCATTGTTGGAGGTTTTAAAGAAGAGGCTGGATGAGCATACATCTGGAGTGATCTAAGTATGGCAAATCTTTCACCAATCAGGGGCCTGGACTCGATTACTTTCGTGGTCACTTCCAGCTCTATGATTCTGTGATTCTCCAGTATATTTTCTACTAGCACTTCAATTCACTTTTTTAGGGGAGAGAAATCCCTTCCATTTGAGACGTTGAAATTCTTGTAAGTCGGCATGCTGAGGGATGGTGTCAATTATCTCCTTCCACAAAGCCCTTGGCATGAGCCAACAAAAAGTCAAATGTGACCCCAATGTGCACATTGAGGGCTAAGCCTGAAGGTTTCATGCCAGCCTGCCGTGCCTCGGAAATCCTTTGAAAGAGCAAGCTCAGGGCAAGTCTAGTAAATACTGTCTCCGGATGCTAGGGATGATTCATAAAAGCAATTAAAAAAGAAAGTGCTTTGCCATTGAACATAACATCCTGGTTTAAATGATTGTATTATATAGCTGAGACCGGTCAGCAGGATACTAAGGGCTATATTTCAATTTCAATAAGAGTTTCTGACAATACCTCCTGGTTTGTTTCACGCACTCAGAATGTTAAACTATGTCCACCTTTTGGGGCTGAAACGTTCTCGTTAAGCATTTATTTTTCCCCTCTAAAGTTTCTGCAAAAAAATAAAAATAAAAAGCATTTTTGACTTTGGAACATTGGAACGCAGCAATCAAGGGAAGGAGGAAAATTGCATTCATGTCATAACCTAGTTTGGCGTTGCCAGGTCTTCATCATGCATGTAACCAAATCATATTTTGGCTCCGATTTTTGCAAGGCTTTCATAGGACTCACTGACAAGATTTCATCTACCCCCAGCAAGATCCGAAATGTGCGAATGCAGGATTGGAAAGCTATTCTGCTCTAACGTGATTTCTCAGGGAACGGTCAAGTTGCCTTGGTAAAAACAGGCTCCAAAGATCCGATCTTTCAGAAAGGGTTAACGCAAATCAAAATAAGCCGTATTTTCAAGGGGGCTGAACACCCAGCACCTCCCACTGTGTCGCTTTGAGGCTAGAATTTCAAAATGGGAACCAAACGTTTTTCAAAATATGTTTCCAGTTATGGGTTTTTTTGAAAATCTGGTTCCAAGTGTTCAGCGAGACTGTCCCCAGATGGCCTCCACTGCTCATCTCAGCTATCCTCCCCTGAATAGTCTGCTATTCCAGTCCTGCTCCATTCTAGAAGCAGAGATATCCAGCTTGTACAAGTAACATGGGCACCACTGATCTAATTTTGCTTAGTACCTAGGTGTCTTTCAAAGCGGGGTCGCCAAAGGTGAGTGCTTTGATTTCCCTTTGCCATCCAGCCTGCCTTTGATTAGATCAAGGGAAGCAAAATAGTTTACTGATTTATCATGGACCATTAGAGATAGCAACTGTATTTTTAAAACATGGACTTGCACAGTTACAATAATTAGAGATGTGCTTTTGTTAACATCGTGGGCCACTACTCACTTGTACAGTACCCTTGGGTACTAAATAATTACCCACTTTGTGTGGTTATCTAGTTCACTAATTACCCACAGAAATTGGGGTCAGGTGTTAACTGCTTGAAATAAGTATCCTCCAAAGACTAAGCTACATTGTATAAAGAAATGATGTGTTTGCAGCAAAATTGGGCTGGGGGGGAAGCAGGAATGTCAAACATGTGTTTGTTAGGGATGGGTGAACAGAACCGAGTTCGTAAATTCGGTTCGGTTCGGTTTGAAAATCAAGTTTGGTTCGGAAGTTCGGTTCAGTCAACCAAACTATTCGAGTTCGGTCCGAACTCCAAACTTCCGAACAGAGTTCGAAAATTCAAACCCCATTGAACTAAATGGAATATTATCTTATAGGGATGGGCAAACAAAATCGAGTTTGGAAATTCAGTTCGGTTTGGTTCGGAAGTTCGGTTCGGTCAACCGAACTGGTCGAGTTCGGTCCGAACTCCAAACTTCCGAACCGCGTTCGCCCATCCCTAGTGTTTGTTACACACACACACACACACACACACACACACACACACATGTGCCAGGCAAAATTTAGAATCAGGTATTCTGTAGAATGCCTAGGTAGGAGGATGAGAGTGAGTGTGGTCAGTCTCAAATGTCAGAAATGGAGGCAAACTAATTCAGATGTTCTCTTTTATTGGATCAAGTCTTCTGTTGATGAGAGTATGCAAACTTTTGGGCCCTTCTTTAGTCAAATAAAATGTCAGAGTTAAAAACTGAGCAAGGTGGGAGAGGTATATATGGAAGCAATCCCTTGGGAGGGAACTACCAAACATTTAAATACAGTTGGACTCAATCTCATGGTGCATGGATTCCACTTGGAAGCTGTGCATGTGCATACGTGCAGTTTCCGCACAACACAATGGGCCAGTTTGATCGACGACCTGCACCATGAATTAGATCAGGGCAGATTGTCTCTTTGGATTTTATTAGATCTGTCAGCAGCGTTTGACACCGTTGACCATGAGATGTTGGTGGCTCATCTGCGGGACCGGGCCAGGGTGGGAAGAATTGTTCTTGAATGATTCCGCTCATTCCCGCAGGCTATAAGATCAAGCCCAGTGAGTGGAAACCAGTAATTGAATGTTAAGCAAAATACATGGAGTTTTGGTTCTCTACATAAGAAATGCCAAGAATTCATTATCAAAATGCCATTGCCTACTTGTGAATGATTATGTCTAGGTACTATATGGAATACCTGCCTGTCATTGGGAAATGTATAAAAGTAAAAAGAGTGTAGCCACACGTGATGACTAGGGCAGGCTACCAAGCCTTAGGCAGCCTTAACCCACCCTGGGCAGCTGGACCACACGATGCAGTGCATTGTGTGGCTGGCTGCTGCCAGATGTTCCCCCCACTGCCTGGTGAGGTGAGCAGCTGCTACATGAAGCATCCTTGGAAGAAGGCCGAGGACACATCACGTAGCAGCCTTACCCCAAATGGGGTACGGCTGCCCAAACTCTTTCTGCCCTGCTGCATGGTGAGCTCCGCAGCGGGGCTTTGAGCAGCAGGTGCTGTTATCTGCCGTGCACTGCCACATCATGGCCAGGAGCAGGATTCTGATTTTAGTCAGGCCAGGGAAGGGAGTTGGGGCAGAGTCAGGCACCTGCTCATATGGCGGGTGCCTCAGCCAGCCCCGGATGTGGTGGGAGTCCCAACAGTGGACTGGCCACCCAGCTTCCCTGCAGGGAGACTGACCATCTACCCTGCTCCCCACACTGGCCTTGGAGAAGAGCGATGGCTGTGCTTGTCTTCACTTTCAAAGCTCTTCACAGCCTAGCTCCTCCCTACCCTTGTGCCCTCCTTTCCTGCTACATTCCCATCCAAGAGCCTTGCTCCTCCTCTGCCACCACATCTGCCTTCCCAAGAGTCTCTTTCCTGCCTTCTGATGCCTTCCCGAGTCTCCTTCGCTCTAAAGTGCCTTTGCTCCTTCTCCTATACTGCCCCCTATGTTTGGAGCCCCTTCCCAGGACACACACACTCTTCTCCCTCCATCTCAGCTTTCTATCAGGATTTCCCTAGTCCTCGTCCCCACAGATTGTTCACTGATGCTTACCTGACTGTCCTTTCCTTCAGAATCTCCTTCTCTGCTGTAACAAAGGGTGTTAGCACATGAGAGGGGAGGCCCCTGGAGCCCGTGGTCATCTGCAGGCTCCACATGGGACCACAGCTAATGGGCAGGTGTTCCTCCCTTCTGTCCACGCTCCCCCACCATAGAGTTGTGGTTGTTCCTCAGATGACCACGGATGCTGGCCATGACCCTTATGGTGCTGAATGTGGGCAGAGGTGGCCATGCACCCAACAGATGGAGGCAGCCATAGGGACTAGGAATGGGCGAACGCAGTTCGGAGTTCAGACCGAACTCGACCAGTTCGGTCGACCGAACCGAACTTCCAAACCGAATTTCCGAACTCAGCTCTGTTCACCCATCCCTAAAAGATAATATTCCATTTAGTTCAATGGGGTTTGAATTGTTAGGAAGTTTGGAGTTCGGACCGAACTCGAATAGTTCGGTCGACCGAACCAAACTTCCAAACCGAACCAAATTTCCGAACCGAACCAAATTTCTGAACTCAGTTCTGTTCGCCCATCCCTAATAGGGACACCTTGTGGCCCTCCCAACAAATGGAGGTGGCCACAGGACAGTGTGTTGCCCCACCTTCCCGGAATCATCTGCATGGCATCATCAACCTTCCCTAGGATGACACCATGAATAGTGGTCCTGGGGTGAACATCTGGAAGCCACCTGACAGATGAGCAGGTGAATCCAGGGTTAATGGGAGTGAAAGTGGGACAACATCTCATCTGTTTATACCTTAAGCTAAGCATGTGCGCCTGTAACATTTCAAGTGTGTCAATGTTTCTCTGTCTCTCCCTATGTTACCTTCTCCCTTTGTCTCTCCTAGACTGTAGGCCCCTCAGGGCAGAGACCTGACTATTTAATGATTGTACCATGTGAGGTACATTGCTAGTGTTATTAAATACAATAATAGTAATTACTAAAGACTCCTTCTACACTTTGCCTAGGTACAGGTAATGTTTATTATCCGGTAGATGGCCTACACAATCACTTTGTGGGCCTGGATGATACATGCATTTCCTTCATTTCACAGTTTACCTGTAGCCAGGGACCTTGTTCACTGCATCTTCTCCATACCTGCCAAATTCACTGCTGCTGTTGTCAAATTCATCAACTTTGATTCAGGGACATAGCTAGGCCAGAATGGTTCCTGGTTCAGGAGGTAGAATGAAAGGCCTCTCACTGGCTCCGAGCAGCAGGGGAATGCATCTGATTTGACACCAACGTGGGCTCCCAGGATTGCGGGCCCCAGGGCAGTTGCACCATCTGTACCTATTAAAGCTACCCTCTCCTGGCTTCATTCGGATCCATCAAAGTGTGTACGAAATGTCATTCATGCCTGTTTTATTTGGATAGGGTACTTTCAGACATGACGCTAACCATCCTTTAACCACCCTTGGTGGTTATTTATGCATGTTGCAGGGCTGTATTGGTGCCCTATGCAGCCCTGCAACATGCATAAATAACCACCAAGGGTGGTTAAAGGATGGTTAGCGTCATGTCTGAAAGTACCCATATATTCACTTCAAGGGTTTTCTGGTTGGTTTTTTCCCCTCAGTCATTTTTTGTTCAGATATTTGATTATTTGACTGAATATTCAATTGAATAACCGAATACATGACTAAATTAATGGCCCTCCCTGTGAAAGACATGGATTTAAAGGGCTGAAATTCTATCTCAATTTTTTCTCGATTCTCGCTGAGGATCATGGGACTCAACTTGTTTTTAGGAAGAATAGCTAATTGAGAAAATCCCTGGTTCTCTACACTTTCTCAGTGAAGAGTTTCTCTCAATGTACCATTTACTGTGATTTACCATGTACTGATATGGCAATTTACTGGCTATTTCTTACCGTGTACTGTGATCATCCAAGTAATGTGTGTCCACAAATGTCTGCTCTTTTCCAAAATGCTAGCAATGGTGCTGGTGCAATCTTGAAAGAGGGCTGCACATGCTCAGATGAGCTACGGTGGCCATTTTGTGATGCACATTACTGCAATGAACACAGTATGTGATAAGCAGTACACAGTAAATTCCGGTAAACAGTAAACTATATCACAGTAAACAGTAAATTGAGAAAAATTCTCGAATGAGATATTTATTTGTTTCATAGCATTTTATGCTGCACCATTCTGCTCAATAGCAGGTCAGGGCAGCTCACAACATTTTAAAAAATAACAATAAAATCAACAGTTAAAATTACAACTAGATATTTAAAAACATAAAATTTACTAAAAATCGGACCAGAACCCCTTCCCTAACCCCTCCTCATCTCCCTCCCCAAAGGCCTGGCGGAACAGTCAGGTCTTACTCTGTCTTCGAAAAGAAAGGAAGTCCATGGTCAAGAGGGCCTTCGTCGTGAGGGAAATCCACAGCCTAGGCATGGCCACTGAGAACACCCTCCTCATCGTTGCCCCCCTGGAAACCCGGGGGACCTCGAGTTGGACGTCCCCGGCCGACTGCAAGGGCCACTGCACAGCCCAGGGCGTGAGACGGTCCCGCAGGTATGTGGGACCCAGGCTGTTTAGGGATTTATAGGCCATTACCAACCCCTTGAATCAGGCTCAGAAGACAATAGGCAGTCGGTGCAGAGAGCTGAGCACTGGTGTAATGTGTTCACAATGACCCATTCCCATTAGGAGACAAGTCGCCGCATTCTGCACCAGTTGCAGCCTCCAGACCATCACCAAGGGTAGCCCCATGTAGAGTGTAATCTAGAGGTAAGGAAGGCATGGATTATGGTGGTCAGAGTCTAAGGCATATGGTTGCAGCCATTGCACCAAATGTAACTGGCGAAAAGCTGCCACCTGGGAGTCCAGGCAGAGCTGTGAATCAAGGAGCACCCCCAGACTATGGACCTGAGTAGCTATAGGGGGGCAAACCCTGTCAATGACAGGAGCCACCACCCCCTCAGCCCTACCCACCAACATCACCTCAGTCTTGTCAGGATTCAACTTCAGACAGCTCACCCTCATCCAGTCCCCCACAGCCGCCAAACACCGGGTAAGCACCGAGACGTCTGGGTCTGCAGAAAAAGAGAGGCAAAGTTGTGTATCATCAATGTACTGATGACATCGTACACCAAACCCTCTCATGACCTCGCCCAGCAGCTGCATATACACGTTGAACAGGATGGGGGTGGACAGAGTAGAACTCTGTGGGACTCCACGTGTGAGGTCCTGGGGAGTTGATGAACACTCCCCAAGAACCACCCACTGAGTTTTCCCAGCCAGGAATGAGCAGAATAATTCAAGAACAATTCTTCCCACCCCGGCCCGGTCCCGCAGATGAGCCACAAACATCTTGTGGTCAACGGTGTCTAACGCTGCCGACAGATCTAATAAAATCCAAAGAGACAATCTGCTCTGATTTAATTCATGGTGTAGGTCATCGACCAAAGCCACAAGTGCAGTCTCAGTGCCAAACCCAGGGCGGAAGACGGACTGTGAGGGATCCAGAAAACTGACCCAATCTAGATGCCCCTGAAGCTGCTGAGCCACCACTCATTCAATAACCTTCCCTAAAAAGGGGAGTTTAGAGACTGGCCAATAACTGCCAGGGGACCAAATGTCAAGAGATGGTTTCTTGAGCAGAGGCCATTCCACCGCCTCCTTAAAGTGGCCCAGCACTCTGCCCTCCCTAATGGAGGCATTGACAACCTCTGCCAGCAATGACCCTAACGTCTCCCAGCAGGCCTTGACCAACCATGATGGGCATTGATCTAATTCACAACAGGTGGCTCTAACTGCCTCAAGGACATCCGCTGCATCCGTGGGCGACACCCATTGAAATTGATCCCATGAAATGGGATAAGGCGGGGCCTCCACAGTCTCAGGCTCACCCACTGCTATAAGTGCGGTGTCGAAGTCGTGATGAATCTGACCGATTTAATCCACAAAAAAGTCGACAAACATGTCACAGCAAGTACTGGAAGATTCCAGTTCTAGGTGGAGGGAGGCTGGACTGACCAGCCTCTGCACCACCTGGAAAAGCTTAGCTGGTCACAACTTTGCAGCTGCTATGAGGGTAGCAAAGAATGCCTCCTTTGCTGCCCGCACAGCTACAGCATATGCATTTAAACTAGCTCTATGCTGCAATCGGTTGGCTTCAGTACGAGTATGGCACCACCGTCGCTCCAACTGCCGCCCCTCCTGCTTCATCCATCACAGATCCTCTGTAAACCAAGGGAATCTGCATCATTGACATCCAGGAAGCGGACGCCTAGGAGCCATTCGGTCGATGGCCTCAGTCACCAAGATGTTCCAGAGAGCTACGAGGTCACCGAACGATCAACCATCAAGATTGGGAGGTAATTCCCCTTAGAGCATTCGGAACAACTCTGGTTCAGTAAGTCTCCAAGGGTGAATCAACTGAACTGGTTCAACATCCCTCCAGGGGCGGACATGCACCAGGAGACTGGCCCGGAGGAGATAATGATCCGACCATGACAGTAACAATTCTCGATTCCCATGAGATCTCAGTAACAATTCTCGATTCCCATGAGATTTTCGCAAGAAACAAATTGATTCTCATTTCAGCCTTAGAAAACAAATACGTTAATATTTGTTAATATTCGTTTTGGTGTGAATAGTCATTCCAATATTCAGAGTGCTCTACAAATATGTGAATAACATTTGCAAATATAGAACCTGCTCTTCATTTCAGCACTAAGCCGTTCCTATAGTGCTGCACACTCTGCATTATAACTCAAATTTGGGCCTCTTCTCACCCAAGCCTTCATTAAGAATAGATTCTTTGTTAGGTAGGGTCTGTTTCCCTTATACAATGAAGCTTTGGGAACAGATAGTGGAAACTTGGGTTCATTTCACATTTTGGCAAAGACTTGGTGTGATGCTTGTCAAGACACTTGGACTGCAATCTGAAAGCCACTTACTCCAACCCTGTGGACCCCAATGACTAGTTGTTGGGGTCCACAGTAACTGGTTTGTGGATCATGGCTTCAGTTTTCTGTGCCTTAGTTCCTCCTCTGTTAAGTTCAGGACGGTAACACTTTTCTACCTCACAGGTGTGTTGAAGGAATTAGTACTTTTCAGATTATGAATAGGATCATCTAGTCTAACCTACTGTATTGGAATCCACCCAATAATTTTTGTATCAAACCTAGAACTGAAATGAGTATCTGAAAAAATGAGTATGCCCATTCAATTTCCAGTACCTGAATTGAATCAAATATTTCAGGTACTTTTTGGAACCCAGACATGTTTTTGATCGGGTACCTGATATACCAAAGTACCGAAGACTACCAGCATACAGAAATCCCAATTTTTTTCCTGAATTTTATATCAGATTTCATTCCATATTTTGGGATTATTCGGAAAATTCAGGATTTTGGTGTGTCGGTATTTTGGTATACTGGTTGTTGGTATTTCAAGTACTCAAATGGTAATCAGGAATTCCAATTTGGATACCTAAAAATGTAGGATTTGGGGATTATTTGGACCAGTTGACGGTATTATTTTGGTATACCAGTTTTCAGTATTTTGGTATACCGGTTGTCAGTATTTTGGTATACTGGTTGTCGGTATTTCAAGTACTCAAACGGTATTCGGGTACTGATTTGGATACCTGAAAATGTGGGCATTTGGGATTATTTGGAAAATTCAGGATTTTGGTATACCAGTTGTCGGTATTTTGGTATACTGGTTGTTGGTATTTCAAGTACTCATGGTATTCAGGAATTCCAATTTGGATACCTAAAAATGTAGGATTTGGGGATTATTTGGACCAGTTGACGGTATTATTTTGATATACCGGTTTTCGGTATTTTGGTATACCAGTTGTCAGTA
The DNA here is from genome assembly GCA_003113815.1 of Sphenodon punctatus. NCBI lineage: Eukaryota > Metazoa > Chordata > Lepidosauria > Sphenodontia > Sphenodontidae > Sphenodon > Sphenodon punctatus. Next base: position 10,355,189 of record QEPC01009472.1, on the reverse strand, counting down.
TTTTGATATACTGGTTGTTGGTATTTCGAGTACTCAAACGGTATTCGGGTACCGCTTTGGGTACCTGAAAATGCGGGTATTGCCTCTGGGTACCAAATCAGGTCCCCATTTCAGCTCTAAATTCAGGCTCAATAACTTGGGTACCTGCTGTGGAGCAGTATAGTTATCTTTGCAAACGTTTTTTGTGTGAGATCAGTATGCATTCACTAGTTCATCCCAAAGCTACTGCTGCTTCTGATGATCTAGCTCATGAGTAATCACTAATTCCTGTGCTCGAGCGTGGCACCCCAGTGAGTCAAAGCCTTCTTGATGGCCCCACCCTTGCTGACTTCCTGAATTCTTATTCCCCATTCATTTTCTCTCTACTAGAACCACACACGGCATTCGGCTTTTCAGAGTCTTGAGAGCATCCTCTCTCTCTCTACCAGACAGTAGCCGAAGCTAAGACAGAATCACAACCACACGCCCAAACCTGAAATAATTAATTAAACAAACCGAAGCCTTTTTAAAACATTCTCTCCACGTTTCTTAGCCGACGTCATTATTGTTTCGCCAAACAGATTGTCGGGACTCTCCCTTTTCTTGGTATTTATCGCCTGTCTCCCATACACAGATGAGCGTGCGGTACAACAAAGAGCCCAGCTTATTTATTTATTTAAGAACACTTTCTCTTACCCTGGCTTATGCTGCCTAACACCTTGCTCCACAATAAGGCCCGGTGGTCTCAATGAGACTCCCAGTGGCCTTGCCTGCTCTGACATCAACGCCCCTTCTGCTATTTGACCTGAGTGACAAAGTCAAAACTGAAAGGCTCTTGTAGTATTAGCATCAAATACCATTTCCTAATCCTAACCGTTCATCAGAGTGGCATAGGTTGGGCGTTACTTGTAGGGCGTATTGGAAGATTCCTTTGCCGGAGCGTACCTGTATTGTACAGTGCGTTAGTAGTACATGGCTCGTCCAATGTAGCCATTAGCCTCTGTGCGAAGAATGTGTGCAGATTTAGTCATCATCTCGGTCTATGCTTATTTATTTATTTGCTGTTGCTGTTAACAGTCTGTATTATTATTTATCAGCACCGAGGGATTTAGCCTGATCAATGAAGTGTAGATGCATCTGACGGACATATGAAGAGGAAATGCTTAGAGAATGAGTAACGTGTCTGCAGCAGAGGGTGTGTGTGAGAGAGAGTGAGAGCTTTGCTCCTAGAAACATTGACTGATGAGTTCATTTTAAAATCCAAGGGCATCTAGCTGGTAAATTAGCACATACTGCAAATATAGCCTGGTGCGAGAGGGAGCAATGCTGCTATTGAATGGAGAGGGATGGGTGTATGGGGGGGGGGGGGAGAGGGAGGAGGGTGATTGTCAGCTTTGAAGTCATCAGCAGCATGGGAGAGAGAGAGTCTGTCTTCCTTAATGCAGACTTAGTTTGTTGCTATTTCTACAATATGCTGCTGGCTCCAGTAAGGGGTGGGGTGGGGAGAATGGAGGCTGGGGGCAGGGATACCGAGATAATAGTGTGTAATTTTATTCTTTCAAAATTCAGATCCAGTGAGAGACGGTAGGCAAAGAACAGTACTCTCCCTTTCCCACCCCCTCGCCCCTACTCCACTTCGGCGCACCCTTTTAAAAAACAGGGCGGGATACGTGATCCCAGTGTCTAGCCGTCTGGGAGGGCTTTTTAATAATATTATTTGTATAATACAGTGTCTGGCCTTCTCTGTGACCCGCTAGTGTATTTTTGGTCTCATTAGTAGTCAGGGAGATGCTTTATAGAGTATCTGGTGCTAGGAGTCAGAGATGACACACTGCAAGGGTTGGGGGGGGGGGGATGTTAGGAGAGGGGAGGTTTCAGTCCAGACAGCTCTTCTTTCCAAGGTATGGACCGATAGTAAGAAATGATGACAATAGCCCCCACTTTGGAAATGTGATCAGTGAAAGGGTGTGTGTTATGGGGGGGGGGGAGAGCTTAAAAGATTATTTGGGAGGAGGTGGTGGTGTGGGGGGGGGGTGGTAGTGGGGGGAAGTATTGATTCCTTATTCTGTTAAAGATTTAAGCAGGCATGCAAAGAATCTGCAGGATAGTTGGCAATGAACAGGGTGTATCTGTGTGTGTGTGTGTGTGTGTGTGTGTGTAAGAGTATGTAACCAGACACTGAAGCTTTCCAGGAGTAAGAGTGTATGTGAAAAGGACAGACAGAGTGAGAGGAAGAAAGGGGGCAGTGTGGTCTAGTACATTTCATCTGGTCGTTGATTTCAGCCTGATGCTTGCTGTCCCTCAACAGCCTCCCTTGCTTATATATAATTTTTTTTTTTTCCTTTTCGCTGTTCTCCTTTTTCCCCTTCTACTTCAGGAAAGCCTAGGGGAGCCAGTAAAGATTAAATGTGCATTCTAAAAGGCAGCCACTTCATGCTGCTATGTCTAAAGCCCCCCCCCCCTCTCTTTCGTCCTTTTTTTTAATAATTAAAAAAAGAGAGGAGACAGAGAGAGAGAGAGAGAGAGAGAGAGAGAGAGAGAACTATAGCTTAATGATGCCGGAATCGGGCTGATCCAGAAGGAAAAAAAAAAAAAAGGAGAAAAAGATTTGTGAGCCTGGACAAGGAAGGACTTTGGTGAATGGTAGGAAACTCCAGAGGTGAGAGGAAAAAAAAAGAATTGGGTGTAATAATTTTCTCCCTTCCCACTCCCACCCCCTTTGCTTTGTACTTTATTAAGAATGTTGATATTTTTGTTCGGAACCTTAATACTAAAAGGGGGTGGGGGGTGGGGGGGGAGGTTTGAAGGCAGATTCCACAATCCTGGCAGCCAGAACTCCTCTGCTTCTAACCAAAGGGGGTAGGAGAGAGAAGCAAAATTGTCCCCCCCCCAAAAAAAAAAATAAAAAAAAAATCCTTGAGGGTTCAGAATGTTTTCAGTTGCATTAAGGAAATGAATGGCTAATATTTCACATTTTCAAGTCCAGGTTCCCATGTTATAGGTTTTTCGAGCTATCCCCAGTATGCTGTCAGGGCCTATTTCAAATCGCGAATGTAGGGGGGCTGGGGGAGAGGGGTTGAGGGGAGAGAGAAAAATCTCAGATCAGTATTATTTATGGCAGGGAGGTGGGGCCAAATTCTGATCTTGGTTATTACGCCGGTTTCAATCTGGACTTCAGTGGAGTGGAGGGTGGCACTGGTGGGAATTCAGTGCCCTGCTGAATTCGGGCTCTGTGAAAACCTCTGTGCATCTAAGAGCTTTTGTGGGAATACCAAGTGTGTATGTGTGTGTGTGTCTTGGGTGGGGGACCCTTGTACACATGCCTGTTGCCAGCTCCAGAGTGTTGCAAGGTGATTATTCTCCAGGTTCCCCTCCCCAGCCACCCACCCCCGAAATACAGGCACCAGAGTTAGCAGGGGATGTGGGGATGTCTGCAGGGGCTGCACTAGCTCTCTTCCCCTCCACCCAATGACAGACTGAAGCTTGCTGCTCTTGGAACTGGCCTTGGATTCAGCTTTCTCAACTGATGCATTTAGCAATTGAGGGCCGCATTATGCAGGAATTGCAGGGGGGGGGGGGAATAGAAAAGGGAAGATTTTTACAATAAAAATAGACTGTCAGCAATCTATATTTTAAAAAATTGTAGAGAACTCCCTGTCTCCCCCTGCATTGCTTTCTCTCTCCCCACCCTGGCATACACGTTCCTTTCTCGTGTCAACTAGATCTATCTCTATACGCAGAGCGACGGTAGCTTTGTTCTGTGCAATATTCCCTTCCCTGTACCCACTGAAATCACTTGAGCCAGTCTTAGGGTCCTTGCACAGCTACATAATTTGCTTCCTGCTGCCACCATCTCGCTTTTTCATTTTGGCTGTTGCTTCTTTGGAAAACCGGATCCCTCCCCACTTCCAAATGGTGAGTTTCTAACTGGGGTTTTTTTTGGTTGGTTTTTTGGGGGGTCTTATTGACGCTGCAATATCCCCTTCCCCAACTGTACTTTTCAAAGGCAAGCCTTGCTGATTGACTATTGCATGCTTTGTATCCCAGCAACTTGGAAACAGAGCCCTCCTATAGATTATTAAGTTCTGCATTACGATGAGTGGCAGTGCTCACCACAACCACCACCACCACCCTCCTCAAAGTCTTTTTTTTTAAAAAAAAGACTACTACTACTACTACTAATAAATTAATTAATTTAAATATATTTAATTGTATCATTCTTGGCCAGCTCCATCGACTGTAGCTTTAAGGCTCCTGCTATGTTGTGTGCTTGTGATTTTTTTGGTTTGATTTTTTTTTTTAAATCCACTGTTTAAATCAGAATGTATTCTCTCAACAGAGGGAGTTTGGCTAGAAGCTCTGTCCTTCCACCTGTGTGTCCTGTTTTATAGTCTTGAACCTTGACGTGAATTTACCTGCTGGTCTATTTCCTTTTGATTTTTTTTCTTTTGCTGTTTGCAAACAAATAGTTGATTGCGCCCCTCTCAATCCCTGAGACCCTAACTTGTGATGTTTAGCTTTTAAGTCCACGGGTTAGGCTCTCGGGAGCTGTGAGTTGTGCCTTTGCATCTTGAATACCTTTATTTATTTACTTTTTTAATAAAAAAAAATAGTTACTGAGTAGAACTTTTAAAGAAAGAAAACTTTTTTTTCTTAAAGTGAAGTGGATCTCTCACGATTAGTTCTGATCAGGTGACCGTAGGGTGCTGGTAACGTTGGGTGTGCGGATGACTGTTTGCCTCCAAAATATGTATGTTCCCAAATCTCTTTCTCTAGAGCTTGCTATTGTTTATACCTGTGTGTAGAGATATAGCTGTAGTTGTAGGCATGTATGTGCATATCCAGATATTGATGTGTGTATGTGTGATCATACTAGGTGCATGTTTGACTATGTATAGGGAGCTGCAAAGCTCTTAGATGTGTGTCTGTATGTAGTTCATATATATGTATAGATCCGTATGTGCTATATATATATAAGTTATGCTCTGGGAGAGAGATTTGCATTGCTGCAGGCCAGTGAACGTCCTTTCTTGAGAGCAACACAGAGTACCATGAGAGCGTAACAGTAACAGCTCAGTACATTAGTGCTTGACCTCAAAGATCATCTCAGCTGAAATCCCAGCATGCCACATGCTTCCAAGTTTAAAACTGAACGATTAATCTTAGCAATGTGCCCTGTGGACAGAAATGCAGTGAAAAAGCCAAGAGTTGAGGGTTCTTTGTGGTTTGCTTCATTTGATTTTATTTACTGCTGAAATGGAATAAACAGAAGAAAATGTCTCTTTTCAAATGATTCCAAATAGCTCTTTTTTCTGAGTGAGCATTTGAGTTTCTTTCAGTCTGTGGAATCAACCCTTCCCGATTTGTTCCACAGTGAAATCCACTGATCAAACAGGCACCCCATGCTTCTTGCTTCTTGCTGCCGCGTTAGATCTTTATTCTGCTGTAAAACAAACTTACGGTTGCAATTGTATTGTTTCGGCCAATCCGTTTTCGAATGAAGTTACTGTACCTTTATTTATTACCCTGACTGTCATTTTTGTATTTTAATAAAAAAAAAAATGGTTTTGCTTAGAACACAATGCAACAAAATGATACGAACCAAAAGTGTAATATTTTATCACTGACCTCAGCTTAGGGATATGTCTGATATTGTCAGACATCTAATACTTATCTGGAGGGGAACAGCCATTTCAAATTTGTTTGTTTGCATTAAAATGTCAGTGATTCTTTCAGTTCCTTTTGGGGGGGTGGGAATAAAAAAAATCCTAGACTTAACCATTTGATTGTAAAAAATTCCAAAATGTAATGTAACTTTAATGACAATGCTATAAGCTTCCCTTAGATGAAGTGTATTCTCCATTACCTTTTAAATCCAACTGTGTCATATGCTAAAGACTCTATCAAATCTTTCTGCTCTTGAATTTACACCTGGAGGTGGGAATGAGACAATGTTGCTTTACCTTCCAAGGAGATGGTGTGGGTTTTTTGCAATCATTTGCTTCCAAATGTCAAGGACAATACTCCCGCCCCCCCCCCCCCAAGAGGGGGTCTTTAACTCCTTAAATCTATCTTTGTGTGGCCAAGCTCTTGCGGAGCCTGCTACTTTAAACAATACCATATAGTCTTTGAAAGAGAGGTTAAAGAAATCATTCGTATTGTCTTCTAGGTAGGACTGCTATTTTCTTGACATTTGTACCAGCTGTATTGTACCCCCAAATCAAATTGTCTGGATCTATATGTATTAGGTATTAGGATCTGACTCAAAGCTCACTCAAATTAAGCGACGCCTTTCGATTGTGGTTCGATCTTGGCCCTTATATAGTGCCAGCTACTGCATGTTTCATATAGGCTACAGAAATGGTCTCTTCTCCCCTCGTCCCTTAGAGTACTGGTAGATTGTCAGTGCACCTGGATTACTGTGCGGTGAAGTAGGTGGAGCACAACAATGCGAAAGATTGTACATTTGAGAGAGGCTCCTTCTCCACCACAGTCCCCTCCCTCCCAGAAACACATCACTGAAGTTCAGTGAAATGAATAACATAATTGGTAGTTGGTTCAATCACTACCAGTCTAGACTAGCCCAGACACATCAATTAGAGGGGGGGGGAAACGGTCTTTTTAAAGGGATAGCGCTCTCAAAACAAGCAAGGCCTTATTGATACCAATCTCTCTGGAACAGCAAGTCTAGCTTGGCAATACAAAAAAACAAAAAACCCTAAAACTGGAGGTTTGTGGGTTTTTTGGAACATACAAGGCAAGATGCTTGTAGAGAGGAGGATAATAACTGAAATATAAGGCACTCCCCAACTTTCATTGATTCAGCCTTCCAGCACACACTCAGAATTCAGGGCACAAGGGGAGCATACATTCAGTAGGGGCTTCTTAGCTAGATTGCTGTATGTGTATGTGTGTCAGATCTGAGAAGTGTCAGTGTTGTTGAAACCTAATTGCATTATAAACATCAAGTTGGGGAAATTTCTGTGTAAACAAACAGGAATCCATATGAATCGTTTTCCGCAGTAAGACTTTTCTTTCTTCCTCCCTATAGGGGGAAAAAAAAAAAAAGAGACGGTAGTTCCATTGCAAAGCTCTGATTTGTTTTCTCTTCCATAAAAATTAAAACATGAAACTTGATTCTCCAGCCTGTTCAGCTTTGGATTGCAAAAAAATACAGCAATTTTTTCTTCTTCTTCTTCTTCAGAGGACGTAGATGACCAGGTTTTACAGAAAAAAAATAAAATTAATTAAAAAAAACCTCAGTCACTAAAGAAAGCAGCGCTGAATTTTAGCAAGTGTTGAGATTACAGTCAGCACCGGCTTTGTAATTAGCTTTAATTAAAGTATATCAAATCTAAGGTCAAAAGCTAACATCATGTGTTTCAAGTGAATCTACGGAATGCCTAGCGTATTTTAAAATAGAAACCAGCAACATCGTCTTTGGAGTCTGGTGGAGGATTTGTCTAGCCCCAAATTTTTGTGAAGTCCTTTAGCCAAAACCTTTGAGCTGGGAGTTTGGTTTGAGTAAAAGGTGCAAGGATTTTGTTCTTCTGTGTTTAGCCACCTTTAGGGGAAGTGGTTTTCTCAAACTCCAGCAAATGGCCAAGATCAGCCTAAAAATGTGCTTCATTTGAGAGCTCTTATGCATGCAGATAGCTTGTCACTGGGCTAGATCCAGAATTTTACTTCCTTTCCTTTTCTAATTCCGTCCAAGGTACTTAAGGGTTTCTTGAGCCACTTACCAAATTATATGGTTGACATGCAATTAAATGGCTGGTACTGATTAGATGATTGATTAATTCCTAATTGATTTCTAATTCTAAACCCTATTCAGATTATAAATCCTTGACAGCAAAATGCAACTTTGGTTGTAATCCACTTGGGTTTGTTCCATCATTTTTGCTCTGCAACCATTTAAATGTATAGGTTCAGTTGCCAGTTTAGGGGTTTAACTGGAATAAACTACTGCTTCTTATTTTGGGGAATTGACTTTTGATATTCAATCTGCAATGAATTCTTGGTTCTCCTTTAAACAAGTTTAGTCCTTTTAACTGCTAAGCGGTATAATACATCCAAACATCCTATCCTACATTATATATAATATAAACAAATGTTAGAAACTGCTCCTCTCTATAGAGAATAGCATATGTTTATCGTTCCTCTCTAATTTCAGATTTTGCTTAGGGGTGTCATCAAAACATTCCTATTATTTATCAGCTATTCTCATTGTGCCGGCATCATGGCCAAGTAAGCTGCTCCATGAACTTGACGTCCAAAGGTTAAGACAGGGTTTTGCCAAACGACAAAAGGCAGAACTTTATCAACCGTTATGTTTGACCCTGGTGCTTGATTTTCTTAGGAGAGACATCCTACGTTAACCGGTACCGCATTCCTGCCGCACTGCCTTTTCCCAGGGCTCTGTTTGAGAAAGCATCCTAGTTCGTCTTTACTCTTGAGAACACACACATTGATTCCATAATCCAGGGGCTAAATGCTACCACTAATAAACGCACAAGAACCCTGCCAGTCAGACTAATTATCATAATTTACCTTTTCATTGTTAAATACGTTGCTTGATTATTTGATTTTTTTTTCTCTCTTTAGAGTAAGACTTTCATTCTTGACTCTTTCCTTGGAAAAAAAATCTTGCATTTGGGATTCTATATATTTATAGATTGTGCCCGTTTTGTGATGATATAGGGTGTTATGTGGAAGCTCACCACCCTTTCTGCAGAGTGGATTAGAAATTGAATTAAACATGTCAGGTTTTCACCACCTGCAAAAAATTAGATTTTGAACCTGATAGATTCTTTCATTTCCCACCCTCTGCCCCTTCCATTCCACTGTCACAAGAAACAAAAAAAGAAAAAAGAAAATAAAAGACGGCGACTTACTGAGCAGAGAACAAAGACAGGCACTAAAGTAGAAAGGCATCATTAAATATGAACAGCAGCAGCAAGCTAAAGTGTGTGATATGACAACATATTTTATTGCACAAAAGTGGAGATAATTAAACAATTCAGCAGTATTCTTAGCTAATTAGCACAAAGATCTTTCAGAAGCCATCAGGAAAATGGATCTCATCAAATCTAATAATAAGCTGCATGGCTCCAAAGATCACATATATACCCTCCCCTCCTCTCCCCCCCAACAATATTACTCTTGATTCAACTGATTAAAAAAAAAATAAGAAGGAAAAGGGTGGAGTGTGGGCACTTTTTTCAATCAGACTGTCTCTCATTATGCTCTTCTCTGCATAAAATGGATCTATGGATCCCTAGGTAGAATGATCCTGCAGCAGTTCCCAATGTGAATCAATGGTAAAAAAAATCGCAGATTGAGAAAATCAGTTTGTGTGATAATTGATCTCTTTAAAAGGATTCATTATCAGACTTGGATTCATTACTGCGCCGAACATTGTGGAGCTGAATTACTTTGATTTATAGTTTGTTCACGTACCCTGGAGTTTGCCGTAGATCTTCTGACATGGCTCATTGGGAACCTAGTTTGCCCATTTTCTGCTTTAAAAACATGTCTACCAGCTTCTAGGAGGGGGAAGCCCTTGTGCATTTTAATTCGGAATCCAATTAGAGAGACAGATTCTGATCTCCTTTCCAACGGTGTAAAGCCACCATAAAACTCTGTCGACATTGCTGGCGTGGCTTGCAGTTTGCAGCGGGGTAAATGAGATCAGAATGTGACCCATGGTCATGGGAAAATGCTTTACTTTTTCCTTCCAAGTCCATGGGTCTTTGAGCAGTACTCAGGGTCTGCACATCAGAGGCGTCATGACAATAGGGGCAGACTGTCTGTGGTTCCTGTGCAGACTGGCAGACTACGCAGAGAAGCACCTGCCAGGCACTGATAAAGCTACTGGAAATCCCAATTGGAATCTCTCTTCAGAAACCTATGTATTAGAGGCATCAAATATTGCTCCACAATATGTAATTATACCGTGCGGGGGCCTACAGGTATGCACTGTTTTATGGTATACGGCGCATTTCATTTGCTGACTCAACTTTGGATATACACTGCCTATGTTTTAACCTAATTAACAGTGACTCATTCCAGTGCTAAACAAGAAAATATTTGCAGCATCAAATTTCGTCGGAAGTATCTTTTCCTGCTTTTGCTTCAGGCCCGACGCCTTCCCTTCCTCTAAGTGGTTTGAATTTCCATGGTGTCCAAAGATTGTTCCTAAGAGTAAGGGTTGTAAGGTAAGGGTCTCTGTGTTGGTAACAACTGTTATTTTTTGTATTCCGATGGTGTCTTTAGACAGAGACCAGGACTCCATTGTGCTAGGCCCACCCCAGACACACAGCAGCAGAGAATCCCTCCTCCGAGGGACTGACAGTCTCAACACAGAAGTCAGAGAAAGGGCATTGAAAAGGCAGCAAGAGGTGAACTGATTTGTCCCAAGAAGTCACCCAGTAGGTCAGTGGCATAGGGCGAGAATTAGAAGACAGGTTTCCAAGCTGCCAACGCAATGGCCCTTATGTTCACACATCACTTCTATGAGCAAATTACAGCCCTTGGCTCTGTTTGTTACTAATCACTCCATGCTCTGCCAGCAGCCTATGGGCAGAGGCGTGGAGGCATATGTGTTTAGGGGCACCCACCACTACCCAAGGAGAGAAATCAGCCTTTCTGATTGGAAGCGAGGCAGAACATCGGGTATAAAACGAAGCAAGATTGAGTCCCTTGTGTCTACTAACCTAAAATGACTTTCCTTTCCCAGCTCAAAATTAGGTATTGCAGCGCGATAGCCAGTAGGAATCTCCTCCGGCTGGATATGCTTGACATTTCTTCCATAACGTTTTCTCTTGCTGGGTTGTCCTTCCGTGTTACATTGTACTCTGATCAAAGGACTCCAGCGTATGCAACTGACAGTGGGCTGCTGACACACATTCATTGTTGTATTTATTTATATAACCATTATATATATGTATATAATTAATTTATCTGGACATAGAAAGGATCAGCACAGATGCTCCAGGTCAGTGGGCACTTCTAGTGCTCTTCAACAACCAAGCGATAGTTTCTAGCAGTGAATAATAAACCAGGATTTCTCCAGGTTCAGGAGAAATAAGTGTTAGTTTGGCCACGTTACAGTACTACTCCTTGCTTCTGCTTCTTCCTCCAGGGCAACTGAGCCTACCTCTTCCATCAGGCTTTCTCTAAGTCCATATCCCCACAAACTACTCACTTGTGCCCCCTCTATTGTCCTTCCATTCAAGGTCTCCATGTCACTAAGCTAAGCGTGTGCACCTGCGACTTCTCAACTTTGTGAATGTATCCCTGTCTCTCCCTAGGTTCCTCTCCCCCTTGTCTCCTCTCCCTTCAGGGGCGTAGCTATCATAGGCACGGGATGGCCCAAGCTGGGGGGGGGCACAGATCCTGTCCTGTTGCGGCACAGCTGGGAGGAGATTGAACTGAGCAGAAGTGGAAGTGCCTGTAGCGGCGTGTGGAACCCACACGGCAAGCAGCAGAGGATGAAGCAAGCGCAAGTGGCGGTGGTGCATGGCGGAAGCTCAGCCACTGCCCCCAAGGCTCAGGTGCAGCAAGTGGAGGGAGGGAGTGGTGGTGTGGGGAGAAAGGAGTGAAGGGGGTAGAACAGGGAAGTGGATGGTGAAGGGGGGGCGGGGGAGCCCATTTCTTGTACCTGGGCCCATGTCAGCCTAGCTATGCTACTGCCTCCCTCGTCTCGCCTGGATTAACTGTAACTAAGCTAAGCACGTGCACCTGCAACTTTACTACTTTGTGAATGCATCCCTGTCTCTCCTTATGTTCCCCACTACTGTATCTCCTAGACCCCCTCGGGGGAAAGGGCGTCTCTCTCTAATTAATAATTACTCAGTGCCAGGTACGCTGCTGGAGCAATATAAATACTTAATCATAAGAAATAATAAAACACAGCAAGGGCCTCTCGCAGCAACCCAACGCTAGCGTCCTTCCTCTTCCGGGCCTCGGTCTGACCCCCTCAGCATGCAGCTTCAGCCACAGGCAGTGGGGGAAGCGCTCGGGCTGCTGAATGGGAAGGGGCTGGGGGCGTGATCCAGAAGACTGAGCTACCACTCACTGGAAAATAGCGGGAAATATGGACCCCATTGCAGCGCGTGTGTGATGGGAGGGTGTCCCGCTTGCGTGTTGCTTCTGCTGCACCGACTGCCCCCTCCCACCCAAACGGAAAACCATCAGGAAATTGGCGGGAGCTTCTGCAGTTCTCTTTTTCACAAGCTTTATCCCACAGTCCTATGGGCAAGAACAGGGGTTCTCACATTGTTTTGCATTATGACCCCGCTCCCACTTCTCTGTCAAGCTGAATACTCAAAGCACGCCTACTTTTTTCTCCCTCTCTTCGTCTCCCCATTCACATCCCACTATTGCTTCCCCTCTCCTCAGTCTTGGACTCTCTTGGAGGGTAGAGAGAGGATAGGAAGGTGTGGAGGTATGTGTTTACTAGCCGGGGTCCTTCTGACCCCAACACCTTCCGGGGGGGTGGGGGGTGGCAGTTTGAAAATCTAGAAGTTAGAATACTCTCTTTTTTAAAGGAAATTTTTTTTTAAAAAGAAAGTAAATAATAAAATAAAATGTATAGTCAACCAACCAGATCTGATGTGATGTTGGCTGCAATACGAATCAGAACAAATGTCTTCCCAAGATGAGACTTGCCAAACCTTGCCTACCTGTAAGGAGGGAGAGGGTTTGAACCCCCATGGAGGTTTTAACCTGGTTTTAACTTAGTTACCAATGGCTTTAACCTCCATGGAAATGCGTTCTCATGATCACAGGGTGCAGAGCATACAGGGAGACCTGTGTTCTTCCTATGACTCTGCCTTATGGAGAATAGGCAGGGAATGTTGTGAAGCAACAGAAATTCTGCCGGTCAGGCAGAGCAGCTGAGCTAACTAACTAGTTCTCCATAAAGTCTATCCCAAACAGAGATTCTCCATGAAGAACCAGCGCTTCAGCAGGGTGGCCTTGGTCATCCTGTGTATCCGCATGCTTAAGGGCTAGCCTAGCCGAGGCATTCTGTAAATGACAAATCGGCCAATGGCTTATTCATGGTTTTCTCATGGAAGGCTCACTTGTGCGATACATCCACTGGTTCTTTACAAAGAGTTTGGAACCCTGTAATGTTGGATCTTTAAAGTGATTGGGAAAGCAGCAGATGGAGCTAATATTTATGCGGCCCCACCCACGTACAATTAACAGGATCATGGACATTTAAATCTTCCTTCGCTGATACCTGCTGACTCTGCTGTCACTTCACCAGGCCTGCGCGGATGTCACTGAGAGCACAAAGGGTCTTGCTAGCCCATGAACCAAACAAGGTTCTCTAAAGACTATATAAAACTAGAGTCACTGTGTCCCTATTATGTATGTTATTGCAGAAACCACTATACATCCTAGGCATGCTTTTCAGCTTCCACCTGCTCAGGGAGAGCATCACCTGTGTGTACATCTGTAGGTGAAGGAGTATTTTTTTATTTTATGCTCCAAACACATTTGGATTACTGGGCCAAAGGCACACTTGATAGAGGTGTGCGAACACCCGGGAGTTCAGGGTTTGGCCCGTTCGGGGTTCGGCCACCCCAAATTGTTAGGGGTGTGGGGGTTTGGCCCAAATCCATTCAGGCGGAGGACAGGGGGGACCCGGTTTCCCCTCCCTCCAGGCTGCGCGGGTGGAAGGGGCGCCGGAGCTCACCTCCCCCCCCACACCCTGCACAGCCTACTAAAAAATAATTTATTTATTTTTTTAAATCCCCCACCGCAGGGGCCCCCCTACCTAGTGGCGCCAGGGCTCCAGCCCCGGGTCCCGTAGCGGCAGGTCTGGCTCCGGCGGCGCTGCAGAATGCTTCAGGCCTCTACTGGGATTTCTGGGTCAGGTGACTGGGTCAGGTGACCCGGAAGGCTTAGTAGAGGCCTGAAGCGCTCCACTGCTGCCACCGGAGCTGGCCCCGCTGCCACCATCGGACCCAGGGCCAGAGCCTGACCTACCTGGTGGTGCCGGGGCTCTGGCCCTGGGTCCGCCGGTGTGCTTGGCTCCGGTGGTCCGTAACCTTCTATTCTTCTTCGAGTGGCTCCTCCCATTCTCTGTGGGTGCACCAGTGCATGGGCAGGTGTGCACACAGCTTCACATGCATCCCCACTTGCCCCCCACTCATCCACACCCACGGAGTAACCACCGTTTCCCCCGGTTGCTCCATGCATGGGGAGGAGTTGGGTGTGTGAGTGGGGATGCATGTTAGGTGGGCACGCACGTACCCCCATTCACCATGGTCACGTGCACACGTCGTTCCCCCCACCCATGAGCACACAGAAATCTGCGTATTCATGGGTGGAAGAGGCCCATGTTAAAAGGGCCACATTTCTCACAACTGTCTTATCTTAGGTTGGAATTTAGGATGTAAAGCAATATCTGTTCTATCTTGGAAAATAAATCTGAAAATATGGTTCTGTGATTATTATGGCTGCTAGTTCACTAACTTTTATTGATGAAGTTATTGCTAACAGGAATACTATCTTTAAACCCCCCACCCCATAACTAGTTCATTTGCGCCCCCCATATAATGAATTCACGCTGCCCCAGGGGCACAAATTAAATGGTTATGGGTGGGGGCAGCGTGAATTGATTATATAGGGGGTAGGGACGCAAATGAACTGGTTATGGGGTGGGAGCAGCATGCTGTATGTTTCCACATCACTGCCAATGTGGAAAATGCAGTGAACGCAGCTCCCTGCAATACCAGTGATATTCCGTTTAGTGAGAGGTGCCTGTCAGATTGTGACGGTGATCTAGAAGTGGTTAGGATGCAAGCACTATCTGCATGGCCAGATATACGGGGTGAAAACAGACATGACGCTAACCACCCTTGGTGGTTATTTATGCATGTTGCAGGGCTGTATTGGTGCCCAAGTGGTTAAAAAGGCACCGTTCTGGAACAGACCAGAGTGTGTGCCAGCCCAGAAATCGAAATGAATCCAGTGTGGGAGATTATTTATAATATGTTACTTGTGAATATTGTTGTAATTGGATAAGAGTAAAGTCTGTTGTCTGCATCCTGGTCAGCCCTGAAATGTATCCAGCCAGGTTCCAACCTGCTGCAAAAAAAACAAGAAAGTTCCTGTGAATAAATATACTGTAAATAGTTGCATTGGTGTGTTGTCAGTATTGCAGAATACAGGAGAATATTTCATATATAATCATATCATTTTATGCCCTTACTGATTGACAAAAGATTAAATCACCCACACCTTTTGGGAGAGTTATGTTATCACATGGGGTTCAAGCACAGTGGGGTTAGGAAGCTATACATAGCCTTGTGGCACAATCGGAGCCATTATGTGTGGTTTTCTGGGGGCACATGGTTTTCATGGTTTTCTGGTTTGTGTGTGGTTTTCTGGGGGCACATGTGGACATGGTGGGGGAGTGGGGGCACATGGGGACATGGTGGGGGAGTGGGGGCACATGGGGACATGGTGGGCGGAAGTGGGGGTCGCTGGTTTATGTGTGGTTTTCTGGTTTATGTGTGGTTTTTCCACCTACCATTCCCCCTGGCTCTGCCTACCGTTCCCCTGACTCCACCCCTAGGCTAGGCTCCGCCCCTAAGTTCGCCAGCAGCCCGGCCAGCCTTAGTGACCCACCAACCTCAAAAGCTCCTGCACTTCTCAATTTAGCACTACACCACTGGGTCCAAATGACACGATCTATTCCTTCCTCTTCAGTCTTGGCTCCCAGCTGTGCAAAGTCTTATCCCCTGACCAACTTAAGAACATAAGAAGTGCCATACTGGGTTAGACCAATGGTCCATCTAGTCCAGCATCCTTTTTCCAGCAGTGACCATCTTTGGTTGCTTTAGAGAAGGGCACAATGGGTCATAATGGAGTGCTCCATTCCCTGCTATTTACTTCCACCTCCTGAGAGAAGATATGTCCCCCGTAATTTCACTGATGAGTATCCTTTGGGAATAATCTTTTTTATATCTGAAAGAGGCCAAAGCCTTCTCACTTTTTTGCTTCCTGGAAGAGGTCAAATCCAGGATGCTTTTAAAGTCCGAAAATGTGACCTAATTATGAAGCGGTAATTAAATGAAGATTCCCAGGTTAAACTCTCCTAGAAATGATTTTTGCCCAATTCACATCATACTTACATGGAATGACATTTTGCCCAGTGGGTATTATTCTGGCCACAAGGTGCATGTCATGGACATGAAGTAAGTGGGGCTTTGTGCAGGATGAAAAGACCACTCACCCAGATACACTTACAGGAGCAGGATGTTTTAAAAAAAACCTCTTAAAATGGGTAAACCGTCAAAATTACGGTTCTCGACCCCACTCAGTGGGTGTCTAGAAATGTGACGCTGAACCAGTAGGGCCTGCTTTGGACCAACTGGACCAGCGTCATGGAAGCATGTTTGTTCCAGGTCATCCAGATGTGGGCCTGGTACAAACTCGGCCTGAGGTGGCAGCCGTGCTGGAAATGGGGTCCCGGATCAGAGCGGGCCCACAGTCCATGACCAGCTGTCGTGTATCTGGGTCTGAGTGGGAGAACTGGGTGGGAATGTTTGTTCCCAACCCTGGCTCCTTCCAGCTTGAGGGGTTGCCATAGTGCCCAACTGTGGCTGCCTGTAATAGGCAGCCACTGCTATCCATTGCGGCATGGACTGGGGTGATGGCAGCAATGCAGGGGCATGGCCGGCACTCCCCACCCCCTTCTCTGCTGGGGCAGGCCATGGGGATGTGTGTGTTCCCACGGCCAGGGAAGTTCTCCCCCGCTCAGGTAGGGTTAACTGACATCTCATCATGTCAGTTAACAACCAGTAACTTTGGGTATTAATTGGTACCTGATTAGTGACTGACAGGCTACCAGATGTACTGAAACACTGGGTTTTAGTCATGATTTTTCTACTACCAGTACCAGTGTTTCAACGTCCTGTCCAGATTTCTTGATGTATGGTTTTTACCAAGTGATACTCTACTGATCAGTAAAACAGTAAATTGGTAATTCGTTTATGGCAATGCCCCATATTGAGTAAATGGGTACCCCAACAGTAGCAGAGTAGCCCATCGAGCCTCTAGAGTAGTACCCAAAATTGAGGTATTACACACAGGTAGCAAATGAGCCACCCGTTTAGCTCTACATGCTGGATCATCTTTCAAACCAAGATCATCTTTTAAACCAAGGCCCCTTCTTCTCAGGGATAGGTACCCAAGGAGAAATTAGATATCTCCTTGTGTATCTGTACTAACTCTTTTGTGTGATACCTTTTATTTTTATTTTGCTTGATTGTACAAACAAAAAGAGAGAAATAACAATATCGATGGAACAGATTCATCAATTCAGGTACATAAGGGCAAAATATTATAGGACCTCAGTCTGTCCTCGCTTGCACCTGCATGATCAAGGGCAGAATTTGCAAATACCAGCACCACATCATTAAACCAAGAAAGAGGAAATTTGGTGTGATATTACTTGTAAAAACACATCTCACCTTCATAATAATGCTTGGCACCCTTCACAGTGTCCTCCAGAGGCTATCAAAGAGTGTCTAAGTAGGATTCAGTTAAGCCTCAGTCACAACCACCTTGTGCGGCAGGTAAGTGTTCGTAGAACCGTTATTGGTTTGAGGAAAAGCAAACATTCAGAAGGTCAGACTCAGCTATTCTTGATCAAGCTTTTGATCCCCCTACTATTATGGATTAGCCAATTCCACAACACGTCCCACTGAAGTCAACAGACTTTTCAAAAAAGAAGGTTCTACCCCCAATGGATCAGGGGAGGTGTGTGTTTGGTGGAGAGAAGGGGTGTGGAGGAACTGCAACAGCTAGAGACTTAGGGTGATTTCAGACGTTACACGTCTGACATTCACCCCGGCTGAACCACAGTCAAACAAGGGCCGTGTTTGACTGTGGTGAACGTCTGTTGGCTCGCCGCCAGATGTGCACCACAGTCAAACGCAGCCCGTGTTTGCATTCACCACACTTCTGGGCCTCCGGACGCGAGGAGGTCGAGAAGTGTGGTGAAAGGTCACCACGGACATGGTGAACGGAAAGTAATGGCTGGTTACTTACCGTTCACCGCGGTCAATGGGAGTCACCCCCACCCATGTTTGCAGCAGCGGCCGGATTGGCCGCTGCTGCTGCCCGTCGGAAGGGGGGAGGGCCACTGGGGAATGCAGGGAGTGGGGCCGTGCGGCAGCACGCTGCGCCATGTGGCCCCTCCCCCTCCGGGGGTATGTGCCTCTTTAGACGTGACAGCGGGCCACTTTCACCATGGGCCGTGGGGTGGTTCGGACCACGGCCGGGGGCAATGGGGTGCACATCTGTTGGCACGCCCCTTCACCCCCAGCCATGGCCTGAACCACCCCACCGCCCGTGGTGAAAGCAGCCAGCCGGCCGTCATGTCTGAAATCACCCTTAGTCAGCTTAGAGACATGCTCCAAAGAACACTTACAAGTGCAGGCAGTGGGATGCGAATGCAAATTATGCGTAGCTTTGATGACGTCTAAAAGGCGCTGTGTTCATAAGTAAAGCTTTTCGGAGCACTGACAACTGTGCTCTACCAACCTGGTTCTTTCAGGTTGGTAGAGTGCAGTTGTCAATGTGCTGACAAGCTTCAATCATGTGCACGGCACCTTTCAGACGTCATCAAAGCTGCGCATACTTTGCATTCGCATCCTGCCACCGGCACTTGTATGTGTTCATTGGAACATGTCTGAAAGCCACCTTAGGTTCTTTCAAGAAGGGTCGAGCACCTAAAACCATAGTTAAAATCAATAGGAGGCAAAGGCAATCAGCACCTCTGGAGATGGGGCCCCAAGTGTCAGATGCTGGGCACCAAAAAACAATAATACTAAATCATGTCTCACATTTGAACAAAGTTGCTTAAGTGATTTGTTCAGCTCCATGACAGGGCTGGGCACTGAATCTTGCCCTCTCAATTCTTAGCCATCCCAATACATTTTTATGATACTGTGGCTGCTTTTAAATGACAACACTATACCATTCTGAACTCATTCTTATCTTACTTGTTGGAATGACATCATTGCCATAGGGTAAAAACATATGTGCAACCACCACTGCAGCTACACATCCAGGGGCGCTTGGATGGCTATCCCCACCCTCCTGGCTGGGTCAGGTCAGTGGATGGAACCAAACATTCTCCCAGGTCACCCTCGGCCATGACAGACAGCCATGGCTGCCAATAACAGGCAGCCATGGCTGACTGGCTGCCATGGCAACCACCCACACCGGACCAGGTGGGTGAGAAAACAGATGCTCGCCCAGCTGTGGCCCACCTGGGTGGTTAGCAGGGCTGGACCGTAGGCGCACATCTGGGAACAGACACGTGGGTTCGGCGCTAGCCCAATCACGCCAGAGCTGGGTGAACTGGGCCAGCGTCTTGTTTGTTAGCACACACAATCAGTCCGATTTCTGTGACTAAACAACTGCTGTTGTGATGTTCTATTACAGTATTAAGTTCTCAGATGCCTAAAGCATGTTTAAAGGATTTGAACATTTTACCTGTGCAGATGGTAAAAATGACTGTTGTATAATGTTCTTTATTTAAAACGTTCTGATAAAACCTTGGAATAGGTCTATTACAAAAATGTTCTAAAACCTGGAAGAAAGCCAGAAGCATCACAATTTCTAATGTTCCAACTATCTAGACAATCACCTTCAGAATTACATAAAAATCCCTAGCATGTTCTAAATGTATTAAGTTTAAAACATCCTGTAAGGGATTTTTCTTTGCAAGGAACAGCTAGGCAACTCAACAACAGTGTAAGACCTGGCTGTTCCGCCAGGCTTTTGGTGGGGGAAATTGGTAGTGGGTGGTGGGGTTGGCTGGTGGGAGGGATATTTTAGCTGCATCTAATTGTTTGTATGGTTTTATGTTATTTAAATTTTAGATTGTATTTTATGGTTTTATATTGTTTGTAAGCCACGCCTAGGTGCCGTATGGCAGGAGAGGGCGGAATATCAAATTATTGAAATAAATAAAATAAACTCAGCTTTCCACTCCTGTCTGCCTTACCCATCCAGGGAGACCTGTTCCACCAGCCCAGGGCCCCTCAGTCACACACAGCTGCACTCATGGATCTGTAAAGAATGAGTAGCTAAGACCTCCATTACGTAGAGTGTCCTTGGTGTTTAACGGTAAGCACGTGACCAGACCCACCAACTGTGTGCATGGAGTAAAGCACATGTAACCATTCTTATTGTTAAGTTATAGATCACCAGCAATTTGCTTGTTGCTAAGCCATGTTTCTGTCCTGAGGGGCTTACAATCTAGGGTGGACAAGTGAGACAAATGAGAGGGGAACCTAAGGAGAGAAAGGGATACATTCAGGAATCTGAGAATTTGCAGGTGCAGGTGCTTTTCCTTTGCCCAACAGATCAGATAACAGCTGGGTGAACTGGAGGTGACCATCTACTGTAAGAAAAAGTGAAACTTTGAGTGTTTTCAGACAGTCATGGGGCAGTGGCCACCCCCTGACCTGCTCTGTGGGTGCACCCCCCATGTCTACCCTCTTGCCCCTGATAGGGATGTGCGAACTGAACTTTTGAACCAAACTCAAATTCGACTGAACTGTTCGGTCGAATCCGAACCAGTTTGGAAGGCAAAAAACCCTGGTTTTGAATGTACGAACTCGGTTCAGTAGTTCAGAATTCGACCAAACTCGAATAGTTTCGAACCGAACCGAATTTCCGAACTTGGTTCTGTTCGCACATCCCTAGCCCCTGAGCAGGGACAGTCTGCTCTGCCTCTGCTCCACCTGCACATCTGGAGGCCGGACTTTAGAAAAACAGGCCACCCAGGGGTGTGGCGGAGCACCGGTGAGGCTGTTGTCCGTGTGAAAACACCCTTTAACTTGAGCCCCACAGAGATTACAAAACAATAGAATTAGACCTGAAACACGCACACGAAAAATGGTTAAACCTGTAAAATTTGCAGTCCTTGTTTTGACTCAACAATTTGGGGTACTTTTCAGTAACTGAACAGTATTCAATTGAGTACCTGAGGAATTTGAGGGTTTTTTTTATGTCTGATCCTGGAATTTCAACTTCCAGCCCTGGAATTTTTCAGGCTCTGTGTGTGTGTGTGTGTGTGTGAGAGAGAGAGAGAGAGAGAGAGAGAGAGAGAGTTTGAATAATTTCAGGTACTTAAAAACAGAAATATCTTTGTTTTTCTGGGGACTTGGAAAGTCCAGTATTACTTGCAGGTACCATATCAACTACCCATTTCAGCTCTAAATAGAATATATAATGTGCAGCACTACTATGGGATCTGAACTTTGTTTCAGTTCCGTATCTTGTTGAAATATAGCCACTGGTCATTAAGAATTGCCTCAGATTCGATTCCATCCTCCTTTCCTTTGAAACTCATCTGGTAGTGGTGAGGGTATTCCTAGGATACTCTTCATCCTTCCATCAGCTCCCCTTTGTTCCTTGAATTCAAGAATTCTTCCCCTCACATTCCCATTTTCTAGATTCCTAGAAACAAGGAATCTATTCTGCAACCAGAGATAATCCCCCTCTCCCATTAAAACAGATTTAAAATATCGGCCTTAGACTATGGGCATTTTCACACAAGACACTCTCCACCCACTACTCACCCACCACCCACCCATTATACATGTTGCAGGGCTGCAGTGTTGTCCTATGGGTGCCCTGTAACATATAGTACGTGGGTGGTGGGTGGAAAGTGTCTTGTGTGAAAATACCCTACGTGGCAAAATCAATTAGCACCAGGACATTTATTTTGCCAAAAGTTAGGATTTGCTTGTGATGCTACACTCCATCTATTGGCACAAATGAGTTTTAACTAGTAAAGTAATAGCAGACGAGCATGGGGGTAATAGGCTGGTGATGTCAATATACTCAATATGATTTTCCTTGTTGAGTTTTTGTTTAAAGTCCTTTTAAACTGATCAGGTATCACCATATTCATAGCCCTGAATCCTTTTCTGGTAAATGGACATGGATCACAGTCGAAGCAACAAGTAAAACCAGTAGTAGATTCATTATTTGCAAATATTATTCATATTTTCGGATAACCCTCAGAATATCCAAACGATGGCCTCAATCCAAGTTTCACACACACACATGGACCAAAACTACAGTTGCACGTGCAGGGTTCCCCAAGGAAAGTTCCTCAGCTCCCAACCATGCCATCACTGGGAGAGGTGGGGCTGAAGTGGTTGCTGTGATGGTGGCATGGTTGGGAAGCAGAGGACTTTCCCAGGGGCACTCTGCATGCACTGTGTACACATGCATAGACCTTGGGTGTCTTTAGACAAAAAAAAAGATCGGGTGTCAAAATCACATAGCACGTGTTTGGCCATTGTGTGTAAGCACTAGGGGTGAGACTCCAGGGAAAATACCGGATACTGGATTTACCGGTATTGGAATACTGGATTTTTAACACTGCCGATTTTACTGTTTTTTTTACATTGGGGCTGTTGTCAAATGGCGGTGAAGTAAAAAATCCGGTAAAGCCGGCAATGTTAAAAATCCGGTATTCCAATACCAGTAAAGTATTGGTATTATTGGATTAATCTCATTATTGGATTAGTCCCACCCCTAGTAAGCACTATAACAATCCCAACACCAACTTGGCCACCCGTTGAACACATTATGTGAACACCATTGCATCACAAGAACAATTTGCATGTTTCGGTGAACACGTGGTCAACGTTGTGATTAATGATATCGCATGGCATGTTAGCAGGTACAACACGGGGAAAGAGGCGGCAGTGCTTGTGTGCTCTGAGATCAGGTAGTGAGCAAAACACCGATTTGACCCAAAATGGGCTGTGTGTCTAAGCAGCGTCACATGGTGAACACAGGGCCAAACCAGTGTCCATATCAAGGGCAAAACACACATTCAGACACCCATTGATGTTATGTCTAAAGATGCCCCATGAATTGGACACTATCTGCAAGTGAAGCAGACTTTAGCATGCCAGCTTATTTGGGTTTTCCAGTTCAATTTCTTTATTCATTTTGATATTTTGGCCATTTCAGTTTGGTCAAGTCATGGGTATTTCTGCTACTTCATAAGAACATAAGAAGTGCCATATCAGTTCAAACTAATGGTCCATCGAGCCTAGAATCCTCCTGCCTCCAACAGCATCCATCCTTGGTCACTTCAGAAAAGCACAAAACAGATAATAATCGAGAG
Source organism: Sphenodon punctatus (assembly GCA_003113815.1). Lineage (NCBI taxonomy): Eukaryota > Metazoa > Chordata > Lepidosauria > Sphenodontia > Sphenodontidae > Sphenodon > Sphenodon punctatus. The sequence continues at coordinate 10,332,019 of QEPC01009472.1, read as the reverse complement.
GTCCATTCCCTGCTGTTCTCTCCTAGCTCCTGACTATTAGAGGTGATGTTCCCCGACCTGTTTGACTAATAGCTGTTTATGGACCTATGCTCCAAGAACCTATCCAATCCTTGTATGGCAGGGTTTCTACTGCACCCCCCAAATATCCCCTTAGTCCCGGAAGCCCAAAGGCTTCTCCCCAGTAACAACCCCACTCTGTTCCAACCACAGGTGTCGTATCAAATTCACAAGCTGCTCCAGGGTCTCTGGGTCACTCCTCCCCAGATCCTGGGATTCCTGCAGCTCTCCCTCTGATGTTCCTCTCTGTGGATCCTGTCTGGTTCTGGTTAGGATCCATCATTCCCCGTCTCTTGGCCTCGCTCAGGTGCTCTTAAGGGAGTCTTACACTCCCCAGCTGGCCTGTACCAGCAACTTGCTTCAGTCCTCAGGTATTTAGAGAGACCTCCCGTCCCCCAACCAGTCTGCGCCGGTACTATAAACCCTCACTGGAGAGAGCGCCAGTCACTCCCACATTCAAGCCTTGCTGGAGGAGGCTAGTCAGTTTCAGCCTCCCTGTCTTTCCTATGGACTTTTGTCAATTTCACTTTGGCTGCTCTCTGCTCTACTCTGAACCTGTTCTCAAGCTCAAAGCCTCTCTTCTTTCTGAGGCTTCTTCTCAGGAACTTCACAGCCTGAGGCTCGTCTTCCTACCCCACCACCTATCCATGGCGCAGATCTTCTTAAATAGCCCAAACACTGGGCTCATGCTCTCCACACCGGCCATGCCACCGGCGCTGTCTGCAGAAGCTCTACAATCGGCACCGCTAACAGACAGCTGTGTTTTCCTCACTCCTTGCCCTGACGGCGGCGGTCTCAGCAAGCACCGCAGCCCCTTGGAGCTCGCCGAGGGAACTTGGGTCAGGTAAGCCAAGCTCCCCGTCACACCTTGTTTAAACACGGCGATGCTACCGGCCTTCGCAACATCCTTTGGCAACAAGTTCTACAAATTAACTGTGCGGTTGGGCTGATCCCATGCCCCCATGGATCCTGTGCTTAGCCAGGTGAGCGTGCATGTGCGTGAAAACTGTGCACCCTGCCATTGCTGGCACATAGTGCCACGTAGAAACCACATTCATGCACGCGCAAGGGAGACATGGGAATTGGGATTGGCCCCACTGAGTGAAATAAATATTTTGTTTATTTTAAAATCTGCTGCCAGTTAGTTTAGCAGACTGTCCCCTAATTGTAGTATTGTTAGAGAGGCCACCTAACAGTTCCCTATTTACTTTTTTCACACCATTCATGAGTTTGTAACCTTCTGTCATGTCCCCTCTAAGTTGTCTCATCTCCAGGCAGAAGAGTCTTAACCTAGTGCTTAATTGCCAAAACAAAACAAAATATACTGAAATACCAATATGACCAAGCTGTAACAACCTGTTGGTTTTGCCAAGCAATTTTAAACCTCACTAGAAATTAATTTTCCTTTAACTGCCAGAAATTGAGGTTCTTCAGGTCATGGACCTGCTTCCTGTGTTTGCCGGGAGAAGCCTGCATTCTCACAAAGTTGTAGGAAGAAGAAATAATAATGAGGTCAAATGACTCATCCAAGAGTTCGACTTTCAGAAGCCAGGATTAGAAATCATGAGTCTTGGGCTTCCAGTCCTTTGTCCCAAACCCTCACCATGAGGAACATTGAAAACAGAAATGGCAAGGACTTCAGATTGAAGTGTATGGCAAGTGGTGGTTCATAGGACAAATCAGTGATTTGTATCAGTTTCTAGTCCAAGCTATTTCCTTTCACATAGTGGTTGAGAAAGCCAGCCAAGAGGTTAGTAGGTTGCTAATCCTACCTGTCAGCCATGCTTCAAAGACTTCCTCATTAGTCCAGCTCTCACCTGCTTTACAAACGGTTTTAGCTCAATTGAGTTATTCCACTTTGCATTAATCAATGAGCCAGCCCCAACGTACCTTTGCAAGAGCTACCAATGACTGAAACAGGGACCTTCTCACCTAAGTAAGGACTCCACTTCTGTAGCAGGTTAACAACAGTCCCTCATGTTCCATGTGGCCACTGGCCAGGCACAAAAAGGACCATATCAAGGCAAGTACAGGTGGCAGGACCAAATGGACCCATGTATTGGGGGGCTCCATGTGGATTCCTAGTAGAGGAGGTCCAGGAATAAACTTGAAATGACAACATTTTATTTATTTATTTATTACATTTGTGAGTTGCCCCTTATGCCTATGGCATCCCGGGATGTCGTACACTTAAAATTTATAAAACATTTCTTCATAAAAACATCACAATTAAAACATCCAGGGATAAAGAAAAATAAAAAATAAGGGCAGGGAGAATAAAAACCCTAACCCACCCTCCCCAAAGGCCTGGG
>QEPC01009472.1:10293769-10324515 GCA_003113815.1 Sphenodon punctatus | reverse complement strand
CTAGATAGCATTGGTTTCCTGGACCCTTTTCAATCTGGGTTCTGCCCTGGCTATGGCACCGACACAACATTGGTGGCCTTGGTCAACAATCTCCGCCGGGAGATGGATGCAGGTTGTTCGACATTTCTCATGCTGCTAGACCTCTCGGCCGCTTTTGACACCGTGGAGCATGGACTGCTGTTGAGATGGCTGAGTGACCTGGGGGGTCTGGACGGGAATGTTCTTGAATGGTACCGCTCATTCCTCTTGGGGAGAAGCCAGTGGGTAGTGTTGGGAGCTGAAACACCTTGCCCCCGTGCTTTATCCTGTGGCATTCTGCAGGGTTCCATTCTGTCTCCATTGTTACTTAATGTATATATGCAGCCATTGGAGGAGGTCGTGAGAGGGTTCTGGGTGCGATGTCACCAATATGCTGATGATTCTCAGCTGTACCTCTCTTTTTCAGCTGACCCAGACCCTGCCGTTTCGTTGCCATCCCAGTGTTTGGAGGCCTTGGCGGAATGGATGTGGCAGAGCAGACTGAAGCTCAACCCCGATAAGACAGAGGTGATGTTGGTGGGGAGATTGAGGGAGGTGTCGGCCCCCCTGATTGGGGGGGTTCGCCCTCCCATAGCTCAGCAGTTTCGGATTCTGGAGGTGATTCTGGACGCAGATCTCTGCCTGGAGTAACAGGTGGAGGTAGTGGCAAAGGCCGCTTTCCACCAGTTATATCTGGTGCGGAGGCTGTGTCCGTACGTCTCCAGCCCGGAACTGGCCTCCCTCTTCCATGCCTTCATCACCTCGAGGCTGGACTACTGCAACATGCTCTACGTGCGACTTCCCTTGTTCTTGGTTTGGAATGCGATGGCCCGTCTCCTGTCAGGGACGGGTCGTCAGGAGCACATAACACCTGTGCTCCGTACTCTGCACTAGGGCTGTAGCGGAATGTCACAGCTGTAGCTATTTTCACCGGAAACAGCTTTTCTGCAATTAGTGGTACGGCGTGGCAGAGGCTTACATTCCGCTAGTTTCATTCTGCTACTTCCGCAGTTCCGGTAATTTCATTCCGCTACTTCCACAGGCTTCACAAAATAATGGAAACATGACATTTTTGCTGCTTCCGCCATTCCGCCAGCGCCACAAAATAGCGGAACAGCAGTTTTCCGACAGCTTCTGCAATTTTTCTTCAATTCTGCAATTTGCAGAATGCCGGCGGAATTAGCGGAATGTCCGCAGAAAAGCCGTGGTGTGGCATGGGGAATTCTGAAATGGTGGAATGGAATTGCTGCCGCATCAGCCCTACTCTGCACTGGCTGCCAATAGCGAGCCGAGAAAGGTTCAAGGTATTGGTGTTAATCTTTAAGGCCCTTCACGGTCTGGGCCCCTCATACCTCAGGGACCGCCTTGCCCTCCATACCCCAGACCGGCTCCTTCAGTCTGCGGGGGGTGCCTTTTTGGAGGTCCCCCGTGTTAAGCAGGGGGCCACAATGGAGAGGGCATTCTCGGTGGCTGGGCCGCACCTTTGGAACTCCCTCCTGGAGGAAGTCACCTGGCCACAAGCCTCCTAATATTCCAGCAAATTTGCAAGACCTGGCTGTTCGCCCAGGCCTTTGGGGAGGGGGGTTTTATCCCCACCCTCTTATTTTTTGTATTTTTAGTATTCCTAGCCTGTTTTATTGCTGTGATTTTTATGAGTGCTTTAATATATTTTTATAATTGTATTTTATGTTTTGAAATTGTTAGCCGCCCCGAGCTGTTCTCAGGAGGGTCGGGCTATAAATTGACAAAATAAATAAATAAAATAAATATCTCCATGGCACCTCATGGGTGGAGTCCCACAGGTTTCTATTCTGTTCCCCGTCCTGTTCAGCGTGCATACGCTGCCTTTGGGTGAGGTCTTGAGAGGGTTCGGCGTGTGTTGTCATCAGTGCGCCGATGACACACAACTCTACCTCTCTTTTTCTGCAGACCCAGACCCAGCAGTCTCGTTGCTCACCCAGTGCTTGGTGGCTGTGGGGGACTGGATGAGGGCGAGCCGTCTGAAGTTGAATCCCAACAAGACGGAGGTGATATTGGTAGGTAGGGCTGGAGGGGTGGTGGCCCCCATCATCGATGGAGTCTGCCCCCCTATGGCCACACAGGTCCATAGCCTGGCAGTGCTCCTCGACTCACAGCTTCGTCTGGATCTCCAGGTGGAGACTGTGGTGAAGGGAGCATTTTGCCAATTACATCTGGTACGACGACTGCGGCCGTATGTTTTGGACTCGGATCTGGCCACCATCATCCATGCCTTTATCACCTCTAGACTAGACTACTGTAACACACTCTACATGGGGCTGCCCTTGGGGACGGTCCGGAGGTTGCAGCTGGTGCAGAATGTGGTGGCCCATCTCCTAACGGGGACGGGTCACCGCGAGCACATTACACCGGTGCTCCATTTTCTGCACTGGCTGCCTATTATCTTCTGAGCCCAATTCAAGGTGCTGGTAATGACCTACAAAGCCCTAAGTGGCCTGGGTCTGGCTTACTTGTGGGACCGTCTTAGGCCCCGGATTGCATTACGACCCCTGCGGTTGGCTGGGGACGCCTGACTCAAAGTCCCCCGGGTTGCCCGGGTCACCGGGTGGCAACGATGGGGAGGGCGTTCTCTGTGACTGCTCCTAGACTGTGAAACTCCTTTCCGATGGAGACCCGCCTGGCCCCAGACCTCCCTTCTTTCTGTACATAGTGTAAGACCTGGCTGTTTTGCCGGGTCTTTGGAGAGGGAGACAGGTAGGGTGGGGTGGGTTTTGTAGGGGAATTCTGCCCTTTTAGTTCTTTTTATCCTTTTAAAGGTTTTAATTATATTTGATGTGTTTTTATTGATGCCTGTAAGATGCTCTCGAGCAGGAGAGGGCGGGGTATAAAACTAGTCAAATAAATAAATAAATAAAATTACAGAAAGATTATTTTGGTAGGCTCACCTGTGTACCTAATGGAGGGACAGGGCAGAGTCCTGTAGGCCAGTTTCAGCAAATGCAAACACCCCAGCTTTAGAGTAAAACAGAGCTTTATAAAAAATAAATTTAAGTTCAAGTTAAGGTAAACAAGGAAAATTGGTTCAGAGTTATGAACTGTTGCTACTTACAATGGATTTTAAAAAATCTAAAGTCATGCGGATGGTTCTTATCTCAAAAGCTCACTATTCAGTCCAGTTGTTAGTAAAGGTTTTTTTGTACAGCCATTTGAGTTTTGTTTTTCCTTCCAGATGGTCAAGAGAAGAAAAAACAGAATTTTCAAGTCTTGGCTTAATATAGCTCAAGATACTTTGATTGACCTCGTGTTGATTTCATTTCTAGCTTCATTGTCCAAAGTCTTCACTGTTGATTAAAATAGCCTCCTGGCACTGTAGAGAGTGTCTAACAGGAGATTTAAGGTAATTTTGCACATCAACACCTGTGCTGTCAACTACGCTGTTGCCTGTTTCCACCGATTGTTCCATGGGTTGTAATGTGGATTCACTTTAATAGTATCCGTCTGTCTTCAAAACTGCTTCTGTGATTAACATAAAAGTTACATTTGATAATGTTTAAATCATTTTCTTAATTATTCCTTGTATTGTTGAGCTTAGTGTTTCACAAGGGTTAAAGAATATTGCATTTTACACAATACATGGCATATTTCTTAATCATAAACTTGTGGAATCAGGTGAGCAATATCCTTTTGTCAACGATTATCTAAGAGATCTGGCTACAGAAACTATAAAGCTCTTTCTCCTACTACAGGCCCACTGAGCCCCCTTTAGAGTAGGACTGAAATTTGGTACTCTGTTTTACTCAGTTTTAGCCAAGGATTGCGGTATTTGACTCAGTTTTACCTGGTACCGAGAACCTGAGAAATCGGCATGGTACTTGGTAACACCTTGTTTGAGTAATGCTTATCTGACCCCGCATCGACCCGCTACCGCGTACCCGTACCCTACCTTCAAGTGAGGTCCTTCAAGGTCCCCCGAGCAGTACAGGTTCCCTCAGCGGGTAGCAGCTCACCGCTTACAAGCAGCCGCAGCTGCTGTTCTACTGCCAGGAGATTGGGCTGCTATCTTTTCTCTGCGAGCATGCTGGGAAATGTAGTTCAGCAAGTTCTCAAAGAGCCAGCAGCAGCTGCTGTTCTAATGCCGGGCCACCATCTTTGTTCTCTGGGAGCATGCTGGGAAATGTGGTCCAGCATGCTCCCAGAGAACCTGCAGCAGAAGCAGCAGGGATGGTGGGCACGCACCGGCTCCACTTGTGGTGGCCCTATGCTTGGACTCCACAGGCTGCATCCTTCCTCACAATGAGTTTGCTTTCCCCTGCCCCCTTCCTGCCCACTATGCCCCACCCTTAGAAATTTTCCTGTTGCCCCCTTCCTACCTACATACCCCCTCCCCCATCCTCCTTCCTTCCCGCTGCATTCCCCCAGTGCTTCCTTGTTTCGTCACATAAGGACAGGAGGACACCGTTGAATACTCGGTAGAATACTCAGTAGAATACTGAGTATTTTACTGAGTATTCTACAGAGTATTCAGCGCATTACTGAGTAGCTTCCAGAAACTCAAGCCCAATCCTCGACTACACGGAAATACTTGCAAATAATTAAAGTAAGCTGAATACATGCCAGCATCATGATGACCTAGCATTTCTTTGTGTCCCAGTACAGTCATGTCCACTGCTTCATTACTGTGTTATGAGTCATGAGTTGTTTCTGTTTGGCTTGCTTTCCAAAAATTTTTAGAAGAGAAGATCATCTGCTCCCTGTCATTTAGAGCAAGAAACAATTTGCTGGCAGAAATGAACTGATATACCCGGTGAATTTCCGATACCCAAATCGATGTGAAAATTTTAGGAACAAATCAGTACCCCATTTCAACCCAATTTGGATATCGAATATCCTGACTTCCAGACTCAGAATGTCAACTTCTGGTCCCAATTTTTGGTTTTCTGTCCCGTTTTACACATCGGTAACTGGAAAATTGAAAAATTAGTACCATAAATTTCATTTTTTTCAGGTATCTGGGTACCTGCTCGGCGATCAGGTAGCTCATCGAATATCCCAAGTGGTACTTGAAAATGTGGGCATTACCCGCAGGTACCAAATGAGGTGCCCATTTCAGCACTAATTGCTGGTGAACTAGATGTTAACTTCTGGGTGTGGAATCCCTGTTTATTGGGGACAAGACAGAATCCAAGCCTTGGAAGTTCCTGGCTTTCTGACATGTGACTTGTAGCTGCTGCCTTATTAGCTTTTCCTCAGCTACAAATTGGGCTTTCAACAAAATGGCAGAAGCATCACTGGTGGCTGGATGAACAAGCGGATGCACAAAGGATATAGGATTTTGGAAAGAAAAAAACTCCCCAACTCTGATGAAGTTCAGAGGGAAGCGGTGGTTAGGTCAGACTGGATTTGGAGCCAGGATTCCTGGGTTCTCTTCCCAGTTTGGCCACTGCTTTGCAGTGTCCAAATTAGAGCTCTATGCAAGTTTAGATTTCTGGATTGCGCTTAGCTGGCTTGTGTCTATTGTCTGGATCCAACCCAATCACAGGATCCAAGTCCCATTGATCTTTAAGGGGAGGTCGACATTTTTTATCTCTTCTTTAAACATTGCCCAACATATTTAGATCCAGTCCAATGAAAGCGAGTCCCATTTTATACTGATCCAAAAAAGTCCATGCTGGCATTTGCTACATGTGATTATTTTGCAGCAGTGTCTAGGCGTCCCACAGAGGGATCAGAGATCTACAGATCTAAGCACTGTGCAAACACAATCAAGTGACAGTCTCCTTCCCAAAAGAGCTGTCATCTAAGCACCTCATGTCACGAGATTTAGAGCCAAAATTTGCTGGCTTGTGGTTTCTGGAGATCACTGGAAACAAACAGAAGACAGTACAATGCTTTTCCTGGTGGATTGTCCCAGTGTGGAACCAACTACAAATGGCATCGCCCTCTGATTTCTTAGTGCAGCCATGATGGCTGTTGGAGTGAATGGAACTCCTGTTGATGCTAAGGGCATACACAGTTCAGCTGCTCTGGGGCCCACAAGCATGAGGGGGCCCATGCTTCTTGGTACAGCTGTGTCCCTTGCTTCTAGGAGAATGGGGAGGGGGGGCATTCCATTGTCTGCACCAGGATCCATTCCAGTCTAGCTGCATCCTGGTCAATACCAGATGGGTTCAGGATCACACTGTAAGTGAGGGGTAAGGAACCTTTTCCTAGACCACTTTGAAAATCCATACAACAAGAGCCGTACAGAGTTCGGGGCAGGGGTGCTCAAGGAGTGCACTCATGAAAAGTTGAATTTAGTAGGGATGGCTATGCCCAGGGTAAGTATTGGCAGGATCTGTGCCCCAAAACACAGTCTTCAGGGGAACATAGCACTTCCCCACCAATATTCAGTATTTACAGTGTCTCTTAACGTGTGCCTACACAGTTCAGGCTCATGAGGCCTTCTATGTCTCAGCCCCCCCCTAGGAACAGTCCCTGCCAGGCCAGATATAACGAGCTTCCTAATTAGAGTCAGACCAATGGTCCATCTTAGTCCAGTATTATGTTACAACCTGACACAGCAGCAAGGTTTCAAATCTGGCTCTCTGGCAGAGGTCTAACCTAGGTGTGCTGCCTGAGACCCTCCAGGATCCCCAGACGAGGCCTCACCCAAGTGTGCTACCAGAGATCCAGAATCGGAGACACCAGGGATTGAACTTGGGTCCTTACACATGCAAAGCATGCGCTCTACCACCTGAGCTGCGGCCCACCCCAAGGTGCATCCCACACAGTCCCTTCTAAGTCTGTTTGCAGCCTCTCAGGAGTTTCAATAATCCCTCTTACTCACAGTTCTCCAGGCTGGGCACAATCTCTCCTTCAGCCCACCAAGCCCTCACTGCTCAAGCACCCCTCTCTCTGCTGGGCTTGCCTGAAGACAGAGCTCCGCCTGAGCTCCTGTCTCCTTCACTCTTTCTAGAAACCTTCTAGATTGCCACAGTTGTCCCCATCGTGGGTGTAGTGTGTTGTCTGCCATAGTGGTAGCTAGACCTCCTACTACTCCACCAATTAGTCTCTCTGGCACCCTGGATCGACCTTCCCCAGGGGGATTCTGTTCTCCACTTACTTGCTTATTTCTGGGCACAATCCCCCACACTAGTTCTCAGGTATACCATACTGTGCACGCTCACCCCTTTTATGTAGACAGCATGAGGGATGACATTGAGGGCGCCCGCATTCTCCACCAGATGTAGCAGGGTCAGGTGCGCAGAGGTGAGTCTTGCCAGGATTAGAGTCCCATGGTCACAATCCTCAGGGGAGTTTTGCTCCAAATGTTTTTATTGTCCATACACTATCCTATTCTCTATATACAGTCATACACACAATTCCTTGGTACTCACAGATTCACCTGGTCAAGTGCAGTTCCTGTGGTAGTCATAAATCCCTGCCTGCCACTCTCCAGTAGTTTATTAGGGATGGGCGAACGTGGTTTGGAAGTTCAGAGTTCGGACCGAACTCAACCAGTTTGGTCAACCGAACCGAACTTCCGAACCGAACTTGATTTTCGAACCAAACCAAATTTCCGAACTCGGTTCTGTTAACCCATTCCTATAAGATAATATTCCATTTAGTTCAATGGGGTTTGAATTTCCGAACTCTGTTCGAAAGTTCGGAGTTCGGACCAAATTCGAATAGTTCGGTCGACCAAACCGAATTTCCGAACTGAACTCGATTTTCGAACCAAACCGAATTTCCGAACTGAACTCGATTTTCGAACCAAACCGAATTTCCGAACTTGGTTCTGTTTGCCCATCCCTATAGCTTATCTTCATTGGGGCAGAGCTCTTTCCCAGTTCCTGCATCTCATACAGCTTTTCAGTCTGTCTCAGGACCAGTTTTTAGACATGGCAACCAGCTAGCAGATTTAAATAATCTGCTGTTAGAAAAGGAAGGAGAAGTAGCTCAGTCATGCCACCGTGTATTCCGTGATTTAAATAAATCTGTGAGCCTGGTGCAACATCTAAAAATGGGCTCAGTCAGTCTCTCAGGCTCCTTCCCTACAGTTTAAATAGTCCCTCTGTCTGACAGTTCTCCAGGCCAGACACAGCTCCTCCTGAAACCCATCAAGCCCTCACAGCTCAGGCAGCATCCTCTGAGCCAGGCTTCCTTGAAGACAGAGCCCCGTCTGATAGGGGTGGGACTATTGGTATCGGATGAATCCAATAATACCGATAATGGCTGATATCAGATTCATCCGATAATACTGATATACCAGATTTTTAACATTGCCAGCTTTACTGGATTTTTTACATCGCCATCCTTTAACAATGGCCACAATGTAAAAAAAAATTCAGTAAAATTGGCAATGTTAAAAATCCAGTATTCCGATACCGGTAAATCCGGTATCAGGAGATCCGATACCAGTAAATCTGATATCTGGTAATCCCACTGGAGTCTCAACCCTACCTCCTGAACTCCTGTCTCTTTCCACTCTTTCTGGTAACTCTCTTCCTTGCACTGCACCATTCCTAGCCTCTTATGGCTTGTAGCTCCCCAGCCACACCCAAACACAGGTGAAAAGCAATCAGGCACGATCCTGACTCCCAGTGGCATCTGTGCTTGTAGCAGCACCCGCAAGGGGAGTCAGGTGCTACTAGAAGCACAGGCGCTCAAGGGATCAGATTCCAAGCCAGCAGTCCAAATATACAGGGGTTAGTTAGTACATAGGCTGGGAACAGGTCTAGATGATGACGGGAATAGAGCTGGAAGATGAAATGGACCCGCAAGGTGGAGCAGGTGCTACTAAAGTCACAGGTGCCTGGACAGCCTTTCCCGCCTACCCCGCCTCTGCTCCACCTGCACATCTGGCAGGCTGCTTTTAAATGGACTGCCAACCCAGGGGGGTGGGAAGTCTTATCCCTCCACTTCTGTTCTCAAGAGCAGTGAGATCCAGGAGTTTGTTTGTGCTTCCCCTCTGAGGTCACCACTTGTTGTGAACCCGGCTCTAATATACATTAGAAGGATCCCAAGAGTCCGGGGCTGATGTTCAGAAGGATCTGACAGAGGCTGTTGGGTGGGTGGGGGGATGGGTGTTCTGCCATGGTGGGTGGAGGTGTGTGTGTGTGTCCCTTTACACAGACACACCCCCACCCCCACCCATCTCCACCTACGGGCCCTCCTCCAGTTTTCCGGAGGGCCCCGTGGGTGGAGATGGGTGGGTGATGGGTGTAGGTGGTGTTTACATGGGCGCACACCCAGTGCACACCCATGCACACACACACCGCCGGCCCATTTCCATGGATGCCTCCCTCCCCCAACCTCACACCTGCCTGAACACCCAGTGGTGGGTGGGGCAGTTTGTGTGAAAACAGCCTGAGAGCACAATTATTGGTCAAGTTTTTGAAAGTGCTGAGCAGCTTCTCTTGCATTACCTCTGGCCAGATTTTCAGAAGAGCTAAGCATTCTGGGTAAATGGATTTTTAAAAATGTGGCGGGATAGCTATATCTAAGGGTGAAAACAGACAGGACGCTAACCACCCTTTAACCACCCTTGGTGGTTATTTATGCATGTTGCAGGGCTGTATTGGTGCCCTATGCAGCCCTGAAACATGCATAAATAACCACCAAGGGTGGTTAAAGGGTGGTTAGCGTCATGTCTGTTTTCACCCTAAGCTGAACCTGGGATAGAGATGGACTAAACTGAAATTCAGGGCCGGCTCAAAGCAAGTGCAAACCGCGTGGTAGAGGTGAAATGTAGGGATGTGCAGCCAGCACATGGATCATATTAATTCATTTTTGTTTATAAAAACCCCTTCATTTGTTGTTTTTTTAATAAACAAAATTGTTCAGCTTAGTTTTTTGTTTTTGTTTTTTTCTGTTTAATTAATTTAAAATGGCACCAATGTTGCCAGCGCCACTTTGGGAAAGGTATGCATGCGCAGAATGGTGCTGGTCGCCATTTTGTGTATGCGCAGTGATTTTAAAAATTCTTTTCACAATGAAAAAGAACACTTTCCCCCTTCCTTTTCATCTGTTTTTCTTACCTTTGTCTTTTGTTGTCTTATTTTAATTGCTAAAAAGAACAGGCCTTTGTTCATTTTAGTAATTTGAAAAAAGGAAATCGAATTGCACAGTGCACACCACTACGAAATGGCTCCCTGCTACTATTCAGTGTCCGCCCAGAACTGCGGTCTCTGACCCACTCCGGAAAGGACCAGATAATAATTGAGCAGTATCCATTCATGGGTCAGTGGGTTTACCGGTTAAATGTTTTACCAGTTTATAGGGATGGGCGAACAGAACTGAGTTCGTAAATTCGGTTCGGTTCGGAAGTTCGGTTCGGTCAGCCAAACTATTCGAGTTCGGTCCGAACTCCGAACCTCCAAACAAAGTTTGGAAATTCAAACCCCATTGAACTAAATGGAATATTATCTTTTAGGGATGGGCAAACAGAGCCGAGTTTGGAAATTCGGTTCGGTTTGAAAATCGAGTTCGATTCAGAAGTTCGGTTCGGTCGACCGAACTGGTTGAGTTCGGTCCGAACTCCGAACTTCTGAACTGCGTTCGCCCATCCCTACCAGTTTACCGAGTTACTGGCTAGTGCTGAAACAGGTAGCACATCTGCTACCCATGGGTAATGCTAATGTCTGCAATTTCGAGTCGTCTGTCGGGTGCCCAATCTGCCCCTGAGTAGTGGATCAGGCACCCAATAATCTAAAAATACCATTACAGAGTTACCAGTTTACCATTTTATCAGTCAGTAGAACAGTACTAGAACTGGAAAAATTGATACCAGAAATCAGAAACCATGTGGCACTGCTTAGACACACAGCCCAGCTTGGGGTAAATTGGTGTTCTGCTTGCCACCCGGTCTCAGCACGCAAGCGCTGCCACCTCGTTCCCTGTGTTGTACCTGTTAACATGCCACGCAATATCATTAGATGCAATGTTGGCCACATGCTCAGCCGGAACACACAAATTGTCCTTGTGATGCAATGGTATTCACAGGTGGCCAAACTGGTGTTGGGATTGTTATGGTGCTTACACACAACAGCCAAACACATGCTTAAGGGTTTTGACACCCAGTCTTTGTTATGTCTTGTGTTACAGAATCTACCCCCTACCCTAATCCCTACTGCCCAACACCCTTGTGAACAGAATCATTTTACACTACCTTCTAATGGTGCTCAAGTCCGGACATATATTAACATCCCAAGAGAGGAAGTTCCACAGCTGTGGAGCGGCAGCCAAGAACACCCTTCTTGCCATGGAGACCAAGTTAAATCAGGTAGTCTGCCAGGCACTAATCGGGTACTGATTAGTACCCAGTGTTACCGGGTTGGGTACCGTAAATTCGACCAGTATATCCATTTTTGTGGGTACTCATTTCAGCCCTAGTTACCGCATAATCCCACAGTTTGTTTATTTATTTATTTATATTTATTGGCTGCCCCCTCATGCCTACGGCATCTCGGGGCAGCTCACAACAAATAAAACAATATTAAAATATATAAAACATCATCAATTATAAACAATTAAAACTACCCACCCCCATCCCCATAATTCCCTCCCACCCTCCCCTCCAAAGGCCTGGGTGAACAGCTAGGTCTTACAGGCTCGGCGAAAGGCCATCAGACCCGGGGCTAGGCGAGCTTCCTCCAGGAGGAAGTTCCAAAGCTGCGGTCCAGCCACCGAGAACGCCCTCTCCATCGTGGCCTCCCATTTAACATGGGGGACCTCCAGGAAGGCTCCGTTGGCAGACCGCAGGGGCCACCCTGGGGCGCGGGAGGTGAGGCGGTCCCCAAGGTATGAGGGGCCCAGACCATATAGGGCTTTATAGATCATCAGCAGCACCTTGAACCTGGATCAGTATGCTATAGGCAGCCAGTGCAGAGCGCGGAGCACAGGTGTAATATGCTCCCGTCGCCTCGTCCCTGTAAGGAGATGGGCCGCTGCATTTTGCACCAGCTTCAGCCTCTGAAACAGAGTCAAGGCAAGCCCCACGTAGAGCGTGTTGCAGTAGTCTAGCCTCGAGGTGATGAAGGTGTGAATAAGAGCAGCCAGGTCAGGCCCAAGATGTATGGGTGCAGCCTCCGTACCAGATACAGCTGGTGAAAGGCGGTTTTAGCCACCGTCTCCACCTGCCGATCCAGACGGAGGCCCGGATACAAAACCACCCACAGACTCTGAACCTGCTGGGCTATGGGAGGGCAGATTCCTCCCACCCCACCAGAGGGGTCGGCACCTCCCTCGCCCTACCCACCACCATCACCTCCGTCTTATCAGGATTGAGCTTCAGTCTGCTCTGCTGTATCCAATCCGCCACATCCTCCAAACATTGGGAAAGCAACGAGACAGCGGGTCCTGGTTCGGTTGAAAATGAGAGGTACAGCTGAGTATCATCAGCATATTGGTGACATCGCACCCTGAACCCTCTCACGATCTCCCCCAGGGGCTGCATATACACATTAAACAAAAGCAGAGACAGAATTGAACCCTGCGGAACGCCGCAGGTCAAGGCCCGGGGGCTCAATTTTTCAGCTCCCAGCACCACCCGCTGGCTTCTCCCCGAGAGGAATGAGCGGAAACACCCACGGACAGTCCTGTCCAGACCCCCCAGGTCTCGCAGCCATCTCAGCAGCAGCCCATGGTCCACGGTATCAAAAGCGGTCAAGAGATCTAGCAGGATCAAGAACGTAGAACATCCTGCATCCATCTCCTGGCAGAGATTGTCCACCAAAGCCACCATCTCCGTCTCAGTACCATAGCTGGGGCAGAACCCGCACCACCTGGAACAGCTCCGCTGGACGCGACTTTGCAGATGCTATGAGAGCAGCAAAGAATTCCTTCTTTGCTGTCCTCACAGCCTCAACATAGGACCACAAATGGGTCCTATGAAGAAGTCGGTCAGATTCAGAGCGAGTCCGATGCCAGTGTCGCTCTAGTCTCCTGCCTACCCGCTTCATACACCGCAGCCCCTCTGTAAACCAAGGGGCCCTGTGGTGATGAAATGGGGGCAGGGGACATCTCGGAGCCACCCTATCGATGGCCGCCCCCCGCAAGATGTTCCAATGCTGTACCAGCACATCGACAGAGTGGCCGTCAGGGTCCAGGGACAACTCCCTCAGAGCCTCCTGGAACTGCTGTGGTTCCATCAGCCTCCGAGGGCAGACCAAGCTAACTGGTCCTTTCCCCTTTTGGAGGGGGTGTGCTAGGAGGCTGGTCTGCAGGAGATAATGGTCCATCTGTTAACTGTTGTGATATTATTATTCGGTTATTCGGCTGGTCGGTTACCCGTTTTATTAATCGGTTTAAAGCCGAATAACTGCCAAACTATCCAGAATGGCAGATATTAACCTTGGATAGAAATTTTACTTTTTGGTTCAGAGCTCCTGCACAGGGACCCATGTGACTGGCAGTGGGGTGTAGGAGCCAGCCAATTTGTGGATTCCATGAATGAACTTGAAATGGCAACGTGAGTTTGAGAAGCACTGTCATAAAACCATGGGTCCAGCAGGTCTCAAACTCAGAGAGCCCTGGTCTGCGGCGAGTCCGTGGTATCTCAGGAAGGGGTTCACACCTCTCTTTGGCACCATCTTCCTTGGCTCCGACACTGTTGAATTAAGTTAGACCTTGCAATGCCAAATTGAACTGGGCATCACTAGAACAAAGAATTTTCTATCTTGTCCTGCTGAGTACACAATGCTTGGAACACTGAAGTCAGACAATTATACGAAGCAGCATTATGTGATAATGAAAATACACCCCCTCCCCCCTCACCAACAATGGATCGGTCCATCAGATATTTCATTGCAACGAGCTGACCTCACTTTTCTAAAAATAGACCCCCGAACATTCTGTCAATGGAGTAATCTAATTGCACGAACATTCTTGGGCGCTTTATCCTTTAAATTGTAATAAATCACAGAACCCCACAGGCTGTACTGAGCTGCATCAAGTTACACTGCAGCCAAAAACATGCAGTAACCAGATGCAATCAGCATACTATGATGTCATTTAACTACAAATTCAGTGCACATGATAGGCTTGGGACGGGGGGTGGGGGGCAGGCTGTCTGAAAGTTGAACAATTTGGTCCATTTAACAAATAATAATAATCAGATATGTTTTATTTTAAAATCACTGTTGGCATCCCATTTTCACTTGCTGTTTTGGCTTGCGCCCCTGATGTTTTCAAGGCTGAAGCCACCAGGCCTGATCCAAAGCCACTTCATGAGTTTTGATTTCAAACTCTTTGAGAGTCTCTGCACAGTTGATCACATGAGCACTGGAATCAAGTAACCGGCCTTCCACTCCTTCCTCAGGGAGGCCATTCCACAGTCTAATAGCTCTCACCATTAAGAAAATTCCCTGGATATTTAGCCTAAATTTCCCTTTTCTTAACTAAGAGTAATGGGATGAAATTATCATACGTCTCTGAGGTCCCTCCCATTACCCATAATTACATCCCCTTAGACCACCTTAAATAATCACTCTTGTTCCTTGGTGTTTTACAACCTCCAGATATTTGTACATAACAGATGGGCGGAAAGTGTTTCTTCTCCTTGTTCTCTTTTTTAATTTTGTTAAGGCTGGGGAACAAGGAATTGGGGCCTTTTCTCAGCTGTTCCCTGGGGCTCAGTGCTGGCACCTCTGTTCTTATCCTATCACGGCTGCTACTCTGCAAGGCCCCCACCCAGGGAAAGTCTGATGAGGGGAAGGACTGGGGATCAAAAATGGTGGTATCACCCATCAACTGTTGGGTGGTGAAACATCCTCCTTGCCAAACAGCTGACGGGTGGCATCAGCAAACCTACAGAAGCACCCGCCTCAGCCTCTCCCCTGACAGGGTTGAGTCTGGGGGTGACCAACCATGGATGGCTAAGGAGGGGGGATACCTCCCCTTGTCCTCTGTGTACCCTGGAGTGTTTTGGCTAACAGAGTGAGAAGGGCAGCTCTACCCGCTCTTCCGCCTTATGTATTCATGCTCTACAGGTGGGACTTTGTGCACAGGCTTTAGCATAAAAACCAGGGCGGTTCAAAGGAATGGGATGGCCACCCCCTTGCTCCTGCCTGGCACCACCCTCTCTGACATGGCCACATCCCCTTCTCAAGTGCCATGATGTTGAGACATTCAGAAAAGGGTGAGGACGTATCGGAAAGAGGTGGTGCCAAGCAGCCATCACTCTCTCTCACCAAACTTAATTTTGCTGCCACTTTAGACTTCGCTTTCTTTCTTTCTTTCTTTCTTTCTTTCTTTCTTATTAAGCACCATACATAATTCCACTGAAGCCAACGCTTAAATTCACCTGCACCCCCTTTGTAGAGCAGGGGAAGGAGACAGCTGTGGCCCTTTTCAAATGGGCCGGCGGTGCATGGCGGCGGGATGGGTGGAGGCTGCGGTGGCTGGGCAGTGTGTAGGCAGCCTGTTACACAGACGCTCACCCACCTCAACCCATCTCCACGCATGGAGCATCCACCATTGGGGATCATTGCTCCATGCGTGGGTGATTGGTGGAGGTGGGTGGCGTGCAGGNATTTTTGGTTAAGGGTGGCGTCCATTTTTTACACGTGTAAAATTGCCCTGACAGCCATTTTGCGCAGCCACAATAAGGAACAGGGAGGATGCCAAATCACGGGAGCCTGCCAGAGGTGGCACAGCAGCAGCGGTGCTTCAGTCATACACTCGGAGGCCGGTAAGTAGATTCCAGGGCCCTGGGAGTTGGGGGTGCGGAGAAATCTCAATCTGTGTGATGTAATGTGGATTATATGGATTAATCTGCAACTGCCTGTTTTTGGACAGTTGCAGATTAATCCAAAACCAGAATGCCCATCCCTAGTAGATAGTACTCACAAGAGGACACTCCCAGCTGGCCTCAGAAGCCAGAATGGCACATGAGGGTAGAGGCGGAAGTAAGCAGGTAGTGGTAAACCAGCTGCTTCTGACTGATCTGTCTTGCACGGTAGTGTGGCCAAACCACAGTCACTTCTAAATGTCCTAGAGCTGAACTAAATATTTTATTTATTTATTTATTTATTCATTCAATCAGATTTCTACCCTCTCCTTCCCCTAAGGCCCAGGGAGGCTTACATAATAAAAACACACATCATAAAAATACAACAAAGCTCCGTTTAAAAACCTCATTAAAATACCCACCTACACCCCTAATCCCTCCCACCTCCACCCTTAAGCCCGCCTGCCGAATGCTTTACCCAAAAGAAAAGTTTTTCACTGCTTCCAGAAATGCTCAGGCTTGGACTCTGATGGACCTCCAGGGGGACGGGAGTTCCACAACATAGGGGCAACGGGCGAGAACACCTCTCTGTGGGCTTTTGTCGTAGAAACAAGATTAGCAGGTGGTACGGGCAAGAGAGCACTCCAGTAGGACTGCAAGGATCACAATGGAGCATGGAAGGAAAGGCAGTCTCTCAGATGAGAACTGAATTAAGACGAGACCCCGGCCAGGGTTTCCAGACAACTCCAGGCCCCTCCTTAGTTCCCAAACTCAAATATTGGAGGAGAGTTTCCAGCACACACTAGCCTGGTTTTTGCTCCTTCTTGTTTGGCCTCCTGAATCAGACTACCAACATTCTAGTGTCTGCTGCTTTTATACCCCTCAGAGGGGGGTGGGCCTAAGGCGACAAGCAGCAGGCCCTCTTAAAGGGGCCATCGCCTGCTCTGTCACACAGATACATATTTTAACTTCACCATGGAACAAAAATTGGCTTGAAGTATATTCCCTCCTTCTCAGTCATGTACCTTGGACTCATCTTCTCCAACTGTAACTGATTACTGCCTATGGAAAGTATCTGCAGAAGCAGGTCCATGAATTCTTTCTCAGGCTTTTCCGACCACATGGAGACTTGATTCCTTTACCCATGATATTTAATGGTGACAGTGGAGACCGTGGTGTCCACCCCCACCAATATTCAACCCAGCTCATACACAATTACAGCCCAGTATATGCATGCTCAATAACACTAATATAGATTCAAATAAAATATCAAAACGACAGAAATACCAAAATAACCCAAATGGATACCTGACGGAGTATTAAGAATATAGGTGATTAACAAACTGGTAGGGTATATTTGATGGGTTTATCTGTTTTTGAGTGCTTGTGTCAGCCCTAGTTTTGAATATTTGTTACAGGATTTTCATACTTGATGTTATGATAATTTCAGTAATTTGGTACTTGGTCACTTTAGTGTGTAACTATCTGGTAGCAAATAGTACTGCACTCCCGTGAAACACGCATGCACACCCACCTCCACCCATCACCCACTCCCAGAGCAATTGGCCAAAACGGCAATGCAGGGGGGATTGGTGTGCACCCATGTGCACTGGCCCCCGCACACCGCCCATGCTGCCGTGCGCACATCAATCCCCCCCCCCGCACCCGTGGCCCATTTTAAAAAGGGCATAGAACTTTGACCAAGCATTTGGTAGGGGAGGGTAAGGAGTTGGGTGTGGGGCTTCTAGCGGGCATACCTCTCAAGTGTCCTGAATTTTCAAGGACATCCTTGAGTTAACACCTGAATGTCTGGTTATCTGTCTGACAGTCACGGAAAACTGCTGCAGAATCTCTAGGAAGGGAGGGGTGAAAGACAGCAATTTGCAAGCCCACAAGGGGGAAAATCAGGGGTTTTATAGCAGGGATGTCCTGAAAAATCTGGGACACTTGAGAGGTATGTTGGGGGCAGGGGGATGGGACAGGGGTTTTAGGAGATTTTTAATATATTTTAATGTACTTTTTATATGGTTCTCATTTTTTAAGCCACCCTGAGCCTTAGGGGTGGGGCATGGTAGATGTTTGAATAAATAAATAAATATCAAAGTAATGTAAATACCAAACACAAAACACCAAAATATCAATGTGACAAAAAACCTCAGTGAAGAAACTGAAGAAACAGATCTATGAATTTTACAACAGTAATGAAGATGAGTAACATTTTGTCTTATTAAACGTTATCTGAAAAGAATTATAACACTTTGCATTTATATGACATTTTTCTTATAGTGAGATTGTCAAAAACCTAAGTTTCCAATCAACCGTGATAACACCTTTTCCCTTTATGAAGTAGAAAATTAAAACAATTGCCATTTCACATGTCTGTGTCTTACTCAGGGGCTATGTGACTTGCCTAAGGCCATACACAAGAAATCAGAAGCTCAAGCAGGGATAGAATCAATGGATGAATTTTTATCTCCACTGACATCAGTGGTACCATTCTCATTGTCTTTAATGAGGGCTCTCTGCTTTCAGTTTGGGTAACTTATGTTTTCTGAAGGAGCAGTAAGTGAAGACCAAGAAGACTGTCATAAGTTATTGCAAAAACCAGGAGAATGGATTCATTCATTCATTCATACACATTTTCATCCCATCCTGCCCTTAAAGTTCAGGGTGGGTTACAAAAACATGTTCAAAAATACACAAAATAAAATCAAATATCAAAATAAGCAAATAAAGCCAAGTAAAAAACAAAACAAATCTCCTAGTCCACAACTCTCCCCCTCCCTGCCCCATCCCTGCAGGCAAATACTTGGCCAAACAAAAATGTCTTACATTGGGCATCTTTAGACATAACAAAGATCAGGTGTCAAAACCCCTAAGCACGTGTTTGGCCGTTGTGTGTAAGCACCATAACAATCCCAACACCAGTTTGGCCACCCGTTAATCACATGATGTGAACATCATTGCATCACAAGGACAATTTGCGTGTTCCGGCTGAAAATGTGACCAGTGTTGTGTCTAATAGGACTGATGTGGCAGCAGCTGTTACCACACCGGGATTCCATTCTGCCATTTCGGACTTGCCCGCGCCACACCGCGGCTTTTCTGCGGACATTCCACTAATTCCGCCAGCATTCTGCAAATTGCGGAATTGCGGAAAAATTGCGGAAACTGTCGGAAAACCGCTGTTCCGCTATTTTGTGGTGCTGGCGGAATGGCGGAAGTAGCGAAAATGTCATGTTTCCGCTATTTTGCGAAGCCTGTGGAAGTAGCAGAATGAAATTAGCGGAACTGCGGAAGTAGCGGAATGAAACTAGTGGAATGAAAGCCTCTGCCATGCCATACCACTAATTGCAGAAATGCTGTTTCCGGCGGAAATAGCTACCGCTGCGACATTCCGCTACAGCCCTAGTGTCTAATGATATCGCGTGGCGTGTTAGCAGGTACAACACGCGGAACGAGGTGGCAGCACTTACGGGCTGGGATCGGGTGGCGAGAAAAACACTGATTTGCCCCACCCAGGATGGGCTGTGTGTCTAAGCAGCGCCACATGGTGAACACAGGCCCAAACCGGTGTTCATATCAAGGTCAAACACACACATTCAGACACCCATTGGCATTATGTCTAAAGACTTTCATTGCCTCGAGAAGATGAGCAGGGTTGGGCTTAGACAAACCCCCCAAGGGGAAGGGAGTTCCATAATTGTGGGGGCAGCCACCGAGAATGCCTTTCTGTGTGCCTTTATTGTGGAAATGTCACACACAGATAGTAGGGATGGGCATTTTGATTGAACTATGGAGTCAGAACCATTACAGATTTGGATCTGTAATTTGTAAATTAATTATGGATTCGGATTTTCCCACTGAAGTCAATGCAAACCTGATCCATAGCCCATCCGAGGCCCATTCCTAACCTAGCCTCGGGACAATGGGTCCGACCTCACCCCCCCACCCCCACCCCCCGCCATCTTCCGGGACTCTGGAGTCATACTTACCACCTCAGAGGGCTTGATTGAAGCACTGCTGCTACTGTGGGGGCTCCGGCAGGCTCCCTTGCCATGGGGTCTTCCCTCCTTTGAATTACACATGTGCAAAATGGCCAACGGGGCCATTTTGTGCGTGTTCAAGATGGCCACTGCCCTTAACAAAAATGGTGAATGATGTCATTTTGGCCGCCGCCATTTTTGGTTAAGGGTGGCGTCCATTTTTTACACGTGTAAAATTGCCCTGACAGCCATTTTGCGCAGCCACAATAAGGAACAGGGAGGATGCCAAATCACGGGAGCCTGCCAGAGGTGGCACAGCAGCAGCGGTGCTTCAGTCATACACTCGGAGGCCGGTAAGTAGATTCCAGGGCCCTGGGAGTTGGGGGTGCGGAGAAATCTCAATCTGTGTGATGTAATGTGGATTATATGGATTAATCTGCAACTGCCTGTTTTTGGACAGTTGCAGATTAATCCAAAACCAGAATGCCCATCCCTAGTAGATAGTACTCACAAGAGGACACTCCCAGCTGGCCTCAGAAGCCAGAATGGCACATGAGGGTAGAGGCGGAAGTAAGCAGGTAGTGGTAAACCAGCTGCTTCTGACTGATCTGTCTTGCACGGTAGTGTGGCCAAACCACAGTCACTTCTAAATGTCCTAGAGCTGAACTAAATATGTATAAATAACACAAATAAGCCCATTCAATTTATCCTATCTGAACTGAAAATTGATGCAGATAATAATGGCTATGCATTTCTGTTCTGCTGGATATCGTTTTGGTAATTTTTCCAGTTTTTTTTTTTTTTTTTTTTGACAAGGTAGGCTTTCACTTAGATTATTTGGTGTCTTCTGTCATTTTGGTGACATTGGCTTAAAATAGATGTGCGGCTGTGACCTGACCTGGGCCACAGCAGACATGGTCTGGACCGGGTCAGGGTGCCAAAAGCACATGTCCATGGCGGGTTCGGTGGAGACGGTGGGGAGCACATCGACCATGCATCCGGTCCCGCCTCTGCGCTGAGCCCAGCCCTCCGCCATGACAGGCAGCCAAGGCGGCCAATGAGGCCAAACATGGTGGCTGGCCATGGTGGAACTGACCTGGGCCCTGTCCACCAGCCCAGGGACAGACATGATAGCCCACTTAGCCCAGTCGGGTGAGCCTTACCTCGGGCTGTGACTTGGGAGGTTTCCTGAGGTCAGAGCCTGAACTTGTCACTAACACACCCCAGGACAATCCTGGACCAACTTTTGGTGGGGGCCGTTAAGCATGGGCTTTTTCTGGAAACGACACCCCCAAAATACCAACATGACCCCAAAACTTGACTGAACAGGAGGTGGGACAGAATACCTGAAAAAGTGGATTTGCAAATGTCTGTGTCAGTCACAGATGTTATTCAACTATTTGTAGGTCTATCAGATAATGTGAGTAATTCCCATGAATTGTAAATCTGCTGCCATCTTTTAGCTCTTAAATACATCAGTGGGATTAAGCAGGAAACTGGATCTCTCTTATCTGGTATAATACCGTTTGCTTGAAGTTTTGTTGGGTGGTGGACTTGTGTAGCTGTCTGACTGACAGCCCATATAAAAATGGTACCTATTGCTATTACTTTGACTGAAATAGATATTCCAAGGGATTCAAATGTTGGTCAAACTATTGAGCTTTGCCCTTTGCAAATTTGAAATTTGTTTCCCATTTGTCATCTTTGAAACTGAAATCCTCAAGAGGATTATTGAGATTTTTCTCAAATTGTTCCTTTGATGTTTCTCTGTTTGATCCATTTCGAGAACATGTGATTGGTTGGTTATGGTCACATGGTGCAGACTAGGGCCACTTTTAGACATGTCCCCCACCCTGAGCATATTCTGGCTGCGGGGGGGAATACACAGCCCGGATATACGGGGGATCGGCCCGTCTGAAAGCCCCTCCCCCCCACGCGACTTTGCCGGCAGAGACGTGCAGGGATGCAGAGCTTGATTTCCTGTTCTGCATCCCGGCTTGTGTCTGCTGCAAAACTGCGCGGGCGGGGGGGAGGAGGCTTTCAGACTGGACGATCCCTGCGCATATTCGTGTGGTGTGTGCACGTACATACTTACAAGCCGCGGGAGCCGGGCACCCTGGCATGGGGCCTACGGCGCACGTACAAACTGTGCACAAGGGGCTTGGGATTGGCCCCACTGACTTTAATGAGAGAGGATTGAGTCTCTAGTCCAGGGATAGGGAATGTCAGTCCTAGGAGTCAAACGTGGCCCATAGCAAGTGTTTATACAGACCGTTTCCAGTTCCTAGATTCAACCCCTGGATACAGTCCTGACTCCCTACCTCTAAGCACTGAAAAGCTGAGCATAGGCAACATAGGAGGGGACATGGGGGATATGTGCCCCCTAGATTTTCAGAAGTCCTACAGAACCCTATAAGATCCCTGCCTAGCCCCCGCTCTTGTGCCCCCCTCCGCCCCTATTGCAAGTTACCAGTTGCCTATGATTTAACTGAGCTTAGGGCAGGGGGACAGAGATGAGAGCATGCGTATAAGGATAGGGAACCCCTCAAGAAGCCCCACCACCAACTTCTACGCTGCCCTCAGAGTTTGCACTAATGTTCAAAATGGCCTCCGGGAAGGAAAAGGTTTCCCCACCCCTGCTTTAGTCATTCCTTCTGAAGGTTAGTAAATAACAAAGCCTGCAATTTAATGCTCTTTTGTGATATTTTCGTAATAATAACGTGGCTCTATTCAAAGTTCTATCTCAGGCCAAAAAAGGACTATTGCAACATGCTAAGATTGTAAGCCCACTGGGCAGGAACCTGTCTCCAAAGTCTGTTAAGTGTAAAGCGCTGGGTTTCACCTACAGGAGCTAGAGAAATGATTGTTAGTATTAGAGGCTATATCAATTGCCTCAGAGGGGTAGCAGCAATGGTAGGGGCTGTCTAAATCATAAAAATATGAATATAAACATATACATATAAATAAGACAAATATAACATTCTTAAAACAATATTTATTTATTTATTTATTTATTAACATATTTTTATCCTGCATCTTCCGCTAACAAGGCTCGAGGTGGTTAACAACAGCAAAATAAACATAACATACAATAATACATATATTAAAACACTAAAAACTGTACAAAAAATTAAACTGGGGGTAAAAAATAAATCATGCTACCTCCCTAACCCACCCCCACCCATCCCCCATCCCACCCCCTCACTAAATGCCTGGCGGAACAGGCATTTTCGTCAAAAGGAGGGAAGGTCCGGAGCCAATCGGGCCTTTGCTGGAAGGGAGTTCCACAGCCTAGGTGTGACCACTGAGAACATCCTCTTCAGAGTTGCCCCCCCGGGATACTCGAGAGACCTCCAGGAAGGAGCCCCTGACTGACCTCAAGGGCTGCTCCAGGACCCAAGGAGTGAGGTTGTCCTGAAGGTAGGCAGGGCCTAGACCATTTAGGGCTTTATAGGTCAAAGCCTACCTCATAAAGCTACTGGATCAAAAACAACAAACAAAGAACACCCTGCCCGCCGTCTTCCCTGCCAAAAGTCTGGTGGACCAGCCAGGTCTTGCATTGTCAGTGGAAGAAAGGAAGATGCAGGGAGCAACGGGCCTCCACCAGGATGGAGTTCTACAGCCTCAGTGCGGCCACCGAGAATGCCCTCTCCATGGTTACTGTTCATGCAAGAAATGGCCGCCGGGGTCATTCTGCGCATGCACACTTTTTTCCAAAATGGTGCTGTCAGGATTTCATATTCATATATGGGCTGAGACTTGCCCAAGGCCACCCAGTGAGCTCATGGTTAGGGCAGGATTTGTGAAAACTCACGAAAACGATATATATTTCTATCCATGTAATTTCAGACCTTAAGAATATCTTATGATCAGCTAGCCTGACTGCCTGGCTTAACCCAGGCAACTGATTTCCCTCAAGGTATTCCTGGGACAAGCCAACTCACTTTCAAAGTCTGCCTTTTAGCAAAGTCACCTGGTCTTGCTTTGAAGACCGCGGGTGATGGAGACTCTGCTGCCTCCCTTGGGAATGTGTTTGGTCACCTCTGTGTCTCCGGCATTTATCTGTGTGTCTCTGATTCCTTCTTTGCTCTAAGAGGGAGATCACCCTTGCCAGCCCCTTTACCTGGTGCATATTCCTTCATCCTTTCGGATAGGCTATGTTGAAAGGCTGCAAGATAATGGTGATGTTAACACTGAAACCCACCTGACACAGATGTTTCAGAGGTTTAGGACGCCTTTAGACGCAACAGAAAGGGGTAGCTAAATGTGTGTTGACACCATTATAGCCACGCATGGTTCCCCGTGTTTAATACATTGCAGTACTTTGACGCAACAGCTGCCTTTCCATGTCATGGGGCTCATCGGGCTCCTGCCTCTCCCTTGCGCCAGAAGCTCTCCTTGCAGAAGCACTCCCATGGAATTATGGGAGTTGTAGTCCACGCAGGAGAGCGGCCGGGTCTGCCCCAAATCCTCTGCTCTGTGCGGCAGCTAAACAGCTCATTCTTCACTGGTCACCCCCGTGGGTGCTTTGGGAAAGCACAAAGACAGTGTGCAGCAAGGAAACAACTGTCCGCGTGAAGCAAGGAAACAGCTGTTTGGCAGCAGCTTTGAGTGGGGGATTCAGGCCAGACAGGGAGGAATGACATGGCTGACATTGACAGCTCGGAGTGGGTTCAGAGGAGGGCAACAAAGATGATTGCGGGTTTGGAAGGCAAGTCTTATGAGAAAAGGTTGAAGGAACGGGGTATATTTAGCCGGGGTATATTTAGGATGAGAAATAATGGGCTCAACTTACAGGAAGGTGAGCGTTTGGTTTAAAGAACCTGCCTAACAGTACGGAGCTTGTGCAGCAATAGCATAGGCTGCCTTAGGGCGGTTGTAGGTGCTCCATTGGTGGAGGTTTTCAAAAAGAGACTGGGCAGCCATCTGTTGGGGATGTTGGAGCTGTAGTCGTTCTGCATCCAAGCAGGGGGTTGGACTAGATGACCTTTGAGGGACTCTCAAAGTCATTCTATAATTCTATGATTTCTCCCTGCAACAATAGTAGCTTGAGCAGGAGATTAAGGACGGGTGCTGCCCCCATTTCCTCCACTACAAAGGCAGGAGGATGACCTGTGGTTAGAGCTGCAGTGGGTAGCCAAATTACGACCCTCTGGTAATACCCACATTTTGGGCACACACACGCCCATCAGGTGCCTGAAAACGCGGGTATTACTGGAGCATTCCAGGATGCCCTAAGACGCTGATCCTGGCAGCCGTGGCTTCCTGGACTGACTCACCTCACCGCCGGGCTGCTTCTCCTCCGGTCTTGGTTTCTGCTCCTTGCTCCTCTCTGGCCCGCATGCACTTCTCATCTGAGGTGGAGACTTCCCCACGCAGCTTTTTTCTGAGGAGGGGGTGGGGAGAGAAGGCCCTCTTCTCCCCTGCGCACACCCCTAATGGGTCCCCCAGGCCCATATCAGTGGTGCGCATGGGTCCTGCATGCAACCCCATCTTGGGTCCCTATGTGAATGGGGGACTCATTAGGGAAGTGCACGCAGGTGGGACGAGGCCTCCTTCCCAGACACACACACACACTCAGAAAAAGCCAAGCAGGAAAGTCCCCTGCTCAGTTGAGCAGCGCGCAGGCCAGGGAGGAGCAGGGAACAGCGAGTGGACAAGAGGACCGGCAGCTTGGCGGTGAGGTGAGTCAGCCTGGGGAGTCGGGTAGCCTGTCAGGTTGTGTTTGGGTAGCAATTGGTGCCTGAATGTAACCGGGGCAAGTTGCGCACCCCAGATTCAATGGGGTGTTTATCTTGCCAGGGTATCTGGTTGCAGCTCACCCTCACCTTTTATGGAACTCCTTAGGATCCTTGGATGAAAGCTATCCTTCTAGTGCCAAGTAATTATTATTTCAGGTGTTCTAAAGTATTTCCCGCCCATAATCTCTGTACAAGCGTGATAGACCCACTTTGTGTTTACACACCGAGTTTTCTTTTTTCGCTGTAGCTCAACTCCTTCCAGCTATTTGTCCCAGATGGTATCAGAAGCTTCACAGTGATTAGGGAGGGGCCCCGGTCACAAAGTAAGTCTGAATCCAACAAAATGTCATCTTCCCTAGCTTAATTTTCAGAACAGAAGCCGGTAGGAAGGGGAGGTTGACAGATCCAGCTGCATCTGCACCCGAAGTCCTCTAGCCTTGACACCGAATCTTTGACACCCAGGTAAGGGGTTCATTAGCTCCTGTGAGACCTGTTGGGGCGAGGCAGATCAGGTGATCAAATGCCCTATGTATTTAAGGCTAGGTTGGAACCCTAAGAAACAAACAGGGATGGACACTAGAAAAAACTCCTATAATAATCCAAAAAGCCACATATACTAACAAAATGGGGGAAATTAATCAACTACTAACGATTATAAATGATATACAAATGTAATCAATGGCATAAAAACAGTTTAAGTATACAAATGACATGTAGCAAAATCAACTACATGAAAAATACAAAACTAAGATCCATATGAATGAAACAGACTACGTTGGGATACAATTCCAAAAGTCGAAAATACGTGATGCTGTCCTAAAAATCCAAAGTGTGTAAAGTTGTTGTTAACATGGTTTGGCGATAAGGCCTTCTTTAGAACCTCCAAGTAAAAACGGTCTATGCTATTCCAGCCGCCAGGCTTCTAGTCTGAAAATGACAAACTAGGGAAGATGACATTTTGATACATTGTTGGATCCGAACTTACTTTGTGACCGGGGCCCCTCCCTAGTCACCGTGGAGCTTCTGATACCATCTAAGATAAATAGCTGGAAGGAGATGAGCCAGAGCAACAGCCTGGGAGGAAGCGGTGCCTCCAGATTAGGGAAGGACCTGTCAGGGAATTCCTGGATCAGGGGAGGATAGATTCGTGTTTGGGATTTTGTAAAGATTGGACCTAATCCAAGGTACACACACGCACCAAACACAGGTTGCCTGTACGCACCAATTGAGCATCACGCGTGCACCAAGGGCACGTACCACACACATCCTGTATGTACACAGCCTGCCCTTAGTGCATGTGCAAAGTGCGCATGGTGCATACCCTGAATTTGCCCCCTTTGAGTCTACAGCTGAAATTGGGGTCCAATTTATTGCCCGCGGGTACAATCTACACTTCGGGGCACCTTATCCAGTACCTGACAGACCATTCAAGTGCCGATCGGGAACCCAATTGAATTGCCTGAAAAATCAGGAATTGATGGTAACTTGAAAAACAGGATGCAACTGGGTGCCCATTGTGGTTAAGTCTTTTCCAGGATCTGTACCCCAATTAGGTCAGCCCATGCAGGATGATCTTCAGTATCATGTTCAACCCTTCACCTTATATACATATAGCTGTCCTTATACAATTCTGGACTCCACCTACTGCTTTCTCATAAAGTCCCCTCTGGGTACCCTTAGCATGGGTCCTGGCAGGATCCGATCCCTCCTGTAGCCAGGCCTTTTCCCGTGTAGCTTCTGCCTGTGAACTGGCTTAATACTGTGTGAGGCAGAGCCCTCCTGGACTCCTGCTTCTCTGGTGCTTTGTCTCTTCAGCAATCTCCCTCTCTAGAGACCTTCTCTCTCTAGAGGTTTCTCTAGTGAGCTCTCATCTTGCAACTGAGGCCCACAGTTCTGTCTTTCTAGCCTCAGGACTGGCCTTGCTGCACCCAGGCTCAACTGACCCTAGTTAGCCACTTGGGCTGCATTCCCATCTGCATCGGAGCGACCCGCGAGGGAAGACACAGCCGTGGGGAGCAGTCGGGGAGCAGAAGAAACGGGGATCTGCCGCAGATTCCCTCCGGTGCGACCGGGGATGTGCCGCGGCTTCCCACGCACATGTCAGGACACAAAATCCTGCCCTGGCATGCGCGCAAGAAGCCACGGCAGATCTCCATTCGTGCCGGCTCTTCTCCTGCTCCCCGGCTCCTCCCCACTGCCGCGTCTTCCCTCGCGGGTCGCTCCGACGCAGATGGGAATCATAATACCAGGACCTCACCATTTGGTGCTATCCCTTAAGGACCCTGTGCTCTCCTAGCCCTGCCATCCCTGTTACATACCACAATAACTAAAACAATCAGAATGGAAACTGGAATAATCGGTACCAGAATTCAATATTTTAGGCCCAGAAGTCAGTAAATCAGGACATCAGCTAACCCACTGGGCACTTACAAGCATGGCGATGGGTGGTCACAGCATCCAGCTCCTGGGCATGTGCCAGCTTTCCAACTGGCCATCAACCCAAACCAGAAGTGACTGAAAAAGTCAATTCTAGTCTAGCTGGGGGCCTGTTCAACCCCTCAGAATCCCATGCACAAGGAGTTGGACTTGGACCTCAACAGGCCCAGGCCAACCCTTGGCCTTGCTCCAACCCCTGCCCGCAGGGTGCATTAAACACAGGTAACCCCTTCCTCCCCACGCCCACCCTCTCCCCCTGTAGCTCCTTGGATATCCAGGCAGATACCACCGGATCTGGTTACCTGCCCAGTTAACCATTTCATACCTGGTTCTATTGAAGTCAATGAGGGTTTAGCCAGGAGGTGTTCTATTGAATATAATGGGTTCTTACAGTCCACTTTTGGAGAAAGAAGGCTTGCATTGCAAAATTTGGCGCAGGCTTCAGACCTGAATTTCGTAGAGGTACATGCAGATCAGCTGCTTGAGTCTGAACTTGATAATTCTCTCTATACAAGGTATTGGGTTAGACAAATGGTCCATCTAGCCCAGAATCCTATCTCCGGCAGTACTGGATGTTTGAAAGAATGTAGAAAAATCCAGGACATCAATGGAGTAGCCCATCTCTGTTGTCTCTTGGAATATGCTTGGCCCAGGGCGAGGCCCTAGAGATGGGTTCCTACTGGCAAGGCATGTGGACCCTGTGCCTTACCCTGGTGAAAACAGGGGCCACTGCAGGGCCGCCTGGGGTAGTCCCACTCCAGGTCATCCTGTGGTAACAAGGCCATCCCTGCCTGTCATTCATACCCAGCTTCCAGAACAGGCTTAGGGAGACCCCAAGCAGAAGACATCATCTGCTGAACCTCTTGGCTGATGGCCATGGATTGACCTGAATTTATCTAATCTTTTTTTTATCCTGGTTTCGCCATTGGCCTTTCCAACATCTGGCCTGTCAGTGTTCAACTTGCCTTTGTCAAAAGATGGACGGCACGATAGGACTTAGCAAGAAGATATCACTCTGCAGATACTTTAAAGCGGGGTCCCATCCTGGGAAGTGACTCTTAGAAATGGCATTGTGGTTTCCCACATTTATTTTTTCTCAAGGGCTTCAACAGCAAAACCACTGAGCTTACAGATTGGAAGGTGGTTTTTACTGAACTGCAACCACTCAACCTCACTGAAAAAACCCCCAGCTTTCTTTTTGGTACCTCTTCCATCTTTATCATTGACAAAATAACCTCCCATTTAAATTTAGTTGGCCTATTTGTGGAGGAGATATGAGGCAAAGAATATGGCAGCTCACTTTTCTGTGGCTGTATTGACTCTCTAGGGCTATCTTGTTTCAACCACTATCCGACATAACTCAAAGACATACAGGGAGATGCTAGAAAGGTTAAGGGTCTGAAAATGGCTGGGTTCAGTTCCCAGATCTTCCATGCTTTTCCATTTGACTTTGGGTATGTCTCCAAGGCCTCCGTTCCATGAAATGTATTGGCTATACAGCAATCATCCCTCACACTGTTTTTATAATTGTGTGAACACTTTGCCACGTGATTTATCTTTACTTGTCCTCCAATCCTCCAATCACCAGTCCACCACTGACAGATTACCACATGGGGTGCGATTTACGCTCCCTTTGATTAATTGATTGATTGATTGGTTGATTGATTGATTTACTTTATACCCCATCCTTCCCCTAAGGTTCAGAGCAGCTTACAACATATAAAAACACAAAATGTATAAAAATCCCCTTAAACCTCCCTCCAAGCTCCCACCACCTAACCCTATCCCTGCCTGCCAAACACCCAGCCAAACAAAAAGGTATTATATCCCTTCTGGAAGATGACCAGGCTCAGGTTTAGATGAACCTTAAATGATGGAGATTCCATCATTGCGGGACACCATGTTTCAAAATTAGAAAGTTTACCTAAAGGCTCTTTTAAAATATCACTACAGTGGAGATGGAGAAAACTGATGCTCAGATTTAGTTAGCACCCGGTTTCTCTGTTTGTAGTCCCCTTCCCACCACTCAGAAGCAGAGTCAGAATAGACAGCAGGGCAGAGCTGTGGTTACTCATAGACATGACAGCACCGCCGTCATTCCTCCCAGGGGTGGGGAGGGCTACCCCCGGCCAGGACAGCTCCAGCAATGGGAACAGACATCCTTGCTGCCTACCCCAGTCAGGGAGAGGGGAGAAGTGCTGTGCAACCAGTTCCACCTCCACGCAGCATCCAGTGGGTGGTGCTGGTGTCCTAAATCTCATAGTCCCTGCCCTGCTAGCAGGTATAGTCACAAGAAAATGCAACCTCCCCCCCCACCAAAAAAAAACCCCACCATAAATTACCCGGCAAATATGACTCCCTTGCTCCATGCCCCTATGCAAGGCAAGCTCCATTGAGCCCAACATCCTGTCTCCGACAGTGGTCAATCTTGGTCGCTTGGGAGAAGTACCCAAAAGGTTCCAATGGGCAATCCATTCCCTCTTGTTCACTCCCAGTTCCTGACAGTAAGAGGTTACATCCCTCAAGCTACTTGGCTAGTAGCTGTAAATGGACCTACCCTCCAAGAACTTATCCAATCCTTTTTAAAACCCAGATATACCACTGGCCTTGACCACATCTTCTGGCAACAAATTCCACAAGTTAATTGTGCGTTGAATGGGGGGGGAATCTTTTTATCATAAAGGAGGGTATGATGTTTCCATGGGAAATGACTAGCTTTAGTCATGGCAAATGGTAAGAAAATAACCAGTTAGTAGGGATGGGCAAACAGAACACCATTCGGATGTTCGGACGTTTGGTCGTTCAGTTCGAAACCTGAGTTCAGGTTCGGCTGTTCGGTTCGTCCGAACTTGGCCGAACATTCCAAAAAGTGCTATC
>QEPC01009472.1:10251536-10281241 GCA_003113815.1 Sphenodon punctatus | reverse complement strand
GATTCAGTTTGGTCGTTCGGTTCGGTCATCCGAACGGACCGAGTTCGGTCCGAACTCCAAACGTCCGAACCGTGTTCGTACATCCCTGCAAATCATCCTTATAGAACTAAACTCAGTCAGGTCCTAAAACAGAAAGGTTCCACCGAGATGAGGGGAAAACGTCCCTCTATCCAACCATTGGCATTGGATGAGCACTGTGGTAATCCCCACTGACCCTGCTCTATGGAAGCCAACGATTGGTGGATGTACTCGACAATAGATCCACCAGCGCCATCACTTGCCTAACCCAAATCTCCCTGTCTAAATGGACTTCAAACAATCCATCTCCCTGTGCAGATAGTCCAGGAATCCTTATAGTTCCCCTTCCCCCACACCACTGATGCATCTGTTACTTCAAGCCACTTAGACGGGGGGGTCTGAATTCCACCCAACTGGAAGCCCAAGAAATCCCAGGGTTCTGTACCTGAATTGTACCTCATTTCTCAGAGTGGATTGTCCATTTCACAAACAAAGAAACATGGGGCAGAAACAAACGATAATAAAAACCCCTCGCAAAACGCACCACTGCAGCACATGAGGGTACAGGCACCTACCCATTGATCATACGTTACTGTAATTTTAATTGCTTGTAATTTAAATCTCCCCCTTCTTCCCCCCACCCTTTTATTTTATCCTCCCCCCCCCAATGAGTTAATCTCTCAGCTTTTCCTTTTGCTTCTGGTTTCATTTTCAGATGACAAAATTCAAGGCACACAGCTCTGCTGTCTGGTTGCCATGGTAACGGCGGCCTATTATCGTACCTTGTCATTCATCAAGAAAGAATTGCACTTGACAGAGATAGACTGAAATGCCTGCAGTCTGCGGCATTAAAAAAAAGGGAGAAAAAACTGTTTTCTTTTCTTCCAAGTATGTAAAAGGCCTTTAACGTCGATTTAGTTACATGTTGGATTTGACATTGCTTATTACCTGCAATGGGGATCAACAATACTTAGCGAATGAGATGCTCCCTCTTAATATATATAGACATATGTGTCTTTAATTCCAGTTTTTATGTCTGCCTGCTTTGCTCTCCCTCACACCCCCTGATTCCCATTCTAAAGGAAATGTTTAAACGATAAACAGTTTACATGCTGAATTCACCAACTGACCCACACAAACTGCGGCTTTTCTGCCTAATTATGCCTTGTGTTACTAGCTTTTCCTGCTCTCCTTTTTTGCAGAACCTCAGAAATAATTAGCACGGGTCTCAAATAAATAATTGAATTTGATCTTTAACTAATTTAATTCTCCTAGCGTATGATGCTTGTAGAATACAGGGGCTTCGACAAAGACATAGCCATGCAAGTGGGGGAGAATTCTCTCAGCGTAAAGATCTGTAATCACCCTTTCAAAAGTTGGACCTCTACCAAATTCATTTCTCTTCAAAGGCAGGAAAAGGTAATTACTTGTTATTATGCGTACCTCATTTTTTCACCATCTGAATCAACCCAAATTAATTCGTGAAATTGGTGGCCTAATGCCTTATTGGAAATTGTGTGCATTTAGCTCCTTAAATGCCCATATGTATGTAAATGGATCTATCTATCTATCTATCTATCTATCTATGCGCACACACACACATACACACGCACGCACACACACACACACACACACACACACACATAACGACAGAGGGTGCAATCCTAGGGGCCACTTATGCTGGCTCCTACTTGCACCGGAGGCAATGAACACATGAGCTCAGGTGTGCAGTTGCCCTGAGCGTGCAGCTAGCCTCACGGGACAACGGCACACCTCCTCTGATACAACACACACACACACTCAAGCCCACACACTCCGCAGCTCAGGGTATGGAGCAGGCATGGCTCCTGCGCCATCCCCCAGCTGCATGGTGCGTAGACTCGGGGGGTGGGGGCTGCCATCGGAGGGGGTGCGCTCTTGCCCCACACGGCTAGCTGCGTGCTTGGCCGGCCGGTGGCATTTTGTGCCTGCCGCCGGCGTAAACCAGTGGCAGGATCGCACCCAGCGAATTTTAAAGGTCTGATTATTTTCCTGGTAATTGCAGAGCTAGTTAAATATCTATAATTGGTTGTGCTATTTTTAAAAAGGGATTCTGAAGCAGAGCTTTCAATCCCATTGGTCCGCTTGCTTGTAAAAGGTGGGGTAGGTTATAAAATAGGTTTTACTGGCCATGTGGTATTCTGAGGGCAGATCCTCTTGCTTGGTTTCTGAATTTCTGATGGCTTCCGAATCTTTCCTCCTCGCGATCGGAGAAGATGAAAGAAAGATTAGGACAAAGAGGAATAAACTGCACTTTGAAAGGGTGTGGTGGTGGATTCCTTGCCCACATTCTTTAATGTGAGATCTGTTTATTTTCATTGCGTTGTTCATGGTCTAAACAGCCTGCAGGGTTGAGGTGCTATAATGTCCTGACATTCAGCTTCTTCTCCGCACCCGCCAATGTGGTCTCCTTCTATAGTCTAGCCTTTCCCCTCTATGAGTAAGGGATACTCCATCATGACTCGAGGGTGGGGAGGGGGGGGGATGCAAAATACATGGCTGTGATTACCCCAAATCAAATGCAGATCCTTTCATTAGAGAAGTGGCCCATGCATACCGGTTCTCAAATTCTCTGGGGTGTGTGTGTGTGTTGTATTCTTCCCGTAGCAGATTTACAAACCTAGGACGCGGATCTCGAGTTGATTTGTGATCAGAAACTGACGAAAGTAGGAGGGGGAAGATGTGCTGAAAATGGTTGAGGAGCATGTGAGTTCCTAAAGCCACTTCTGGACTTTTTTACTTTAATATGGCCGCAACACCAGTCTTCATTTCCTGTTCAGTCCTACTTTTTTATTTTAGTTTTCGTTTTTTCAGAGGGAAATTTTTTCCCCTTAGGCTGGTGGTTTCGGTGGACAAAGGAAAGAACAGGCAGAAACAATTAAACTAGCAGATACAGTGAAAACCAACACCACCACACTTCCACAGCAAAGGAATGAATTCTGACATTCATTTGATCTTCCAGGCAGCAGCTTTCTTTCCCCCTTCCAGTTCCTACCAGCCCCCATGTCAACGAGAGGAATTCTGTTCTCCCTCGGGACCTCATAAATACATACAGGCACTGAAAATATTTTCTCTGTATATTAATATTACATGATAATCGTATGGAAAGGGAAAAACACACACACACCCTAAATCTCCATCTTCTTAATTGCAAAAATGGCTCCTTTACCCCCCCTTCCCCCCCACCCCCACACACACTCCCAATTTTAAATGCTCACATATGTCTTTAAGAAAATTGGTATTTGGAGTGTTTATACAGGCCCAGCACACTGCAAGTGAATCATGGTGCCTTAGCTTTGCAAGTTTACATGCTGAAAATTCTGAAACAAGACCCGAACATTATCTGTTGAGAGCAAGAGAGATTTTTTTGTTTGGTGTCATTGTCTGTCTGCATCTCCATGCTATTAGACAGAATGGCAGCCAACAGGCCCAGCTATAAAAGTTCTTCCAGGCAGTGGTGGGCTTATTGGATAGCAGAGAAATATTCAACTCCCTGAGAAACTAACTGACATCAGTCGCCACTTTGTGAAATTTATGTCACCTGAGTATTTTTGCTTCTCTTAGACAGTAGGAGAAGAATTCCATTGAAGCCAATGGGAGCTTTGCTTCAGAAAGGATTGAACAGCTCTCAGATCTATCTGATTTATCTGCTGTATCTGCATAGGCTCGGTGCGTGCTCTGGGACTCAAACACACAAAGGGAAAAATTATTGGACGTTCAGCATTGCAACACCTCTACTCTCTTGTGTATGTGAAACGCATGCAGGCCTCCAACTTTATGGACATTGGGACATAGTCCTTGTTTGTGGAATCTCAGGGAGTTGACATACACATGCACACACACACACACGCACACACATACACACAAGTGGAGGCACAGAGATGTACCCACACATGAGTGGGGTGTTGGAGAAAGTGCAGCAGGTGTGTGGGACTCCACTTCTTTTCCTCCTGCAACGCACAAAGGGGGTGGAGTGGAGGATGCAAGGGACCAAAGTGCATAAGAACATAAGAAGTACCATACATACTAGCTCAGACCAATGACCAATGGTTCATCAAGCTCAGCATCCTATCTCTAACAGTGGCCATATCTTGGCTTTGGAGGAGACCCATAGTCCTTCGAGCCCGCATCCTGTCTCCAACAGTGACTGCCCTCAGTCGCTTCAGAGAAGTAGCCACTGCCAACATGTCATAATGGAATGTTCTATTCTCCGCTGTTGTCTCCCAGCTTCCAACGGTCGGAGGTTGGGTCTCCTGACTTATTTTGCTAATAGCCATTTATGGACCTATTCTCCAAGAACATGGCATATCCAATCCATGTTTAAACCAAGCTATACTACTGGCCATCACAACATCCTCTGGCAACAAGGTAGGCAAGTTATTGTATATTGAGTGAAAAAAATATTGCTTTTTTGTTTTAAATTTGCTGCCGATTAGTTTCATGGAGTGTCCCCTAGTTCTAGTATTATTGAGAGGATAAATAACAGCTCTCTATTTACTTGTTCTATGCTACTCCTGATTTTATAAACTTCTATCATGTCCCCTCTCTGTTACGTCTTCCACAAGTTGAAATGCCATTATGGTGCACCCACATTTGGAATAGTATTGTAACGGATTGTCAAACAAGGGGTTCCCTCAGAAAATTTATTACGGGAATTCCAGCTGTTTAACAGGTAGACACCAAACATTGTAACAATAACAAGGATTGAAATCAACACTTATATTAACTTGGGAAGCTTCCTCACAACCAATGTCCAGGCCTGTAAACAGAGCACGGTTGACAGCGTTGCCCTCCTGGAACTTTTGACGATGGTGATGATGATGGTGGTGATGGATGTGGGGGGAGTGGCACTTTGTCCAGCGTCTCAGTCCTTATCTGGAAAGCACGTTGCTGACCACTCTGCCAGCCAATTTCTTCCTCCTGGCACACGGAGAGACTAGGGATGAGCGAACAGAACGCAGTTCGGATGTTCAGACGTTCCGTCGTTTGGTTCAAAACCCAAGTTCTTGTTCGGTTGTTCAGTTCGGCAAAGTTCGGTTGGGCCGAACCTGGCCGAACACTCGAAAATAGCACTATCAATTAGATAATGATACCGAATTCGAAGATTTTTTTCGGTATCAGTATCATTTTACCCTGAAACCACCCCTGGTCTCCATCCCTGGTGCCAGGGAGTCTGGTCCTCAGCTGCCTCCCCCTTCCAGTCATGTTTTTCCCGCCCGAAGTCACGTTTTTCCCACGCCCGAACTCAACCGAACTTTTCCAAACTTTTCCGAACTGTTCGGAAGTTCGAACGTTCAGTTCGGATGTTCAGTTCGGACGTCCAAACAGACCAAGTTCAGGCCTAACTCCGAACATCCGAACTGCGTTCGCCCATCCCTACCCAATCACTCCTTTCCACTGTCCTTGTACAAGTCCTCATGTGATTACAAATAGGGCTGATGTAGCAGCAGCTGTTACCGTGCCGCGATTCCATTCCATCATTTCAGAATTGCCCGCACCACACCGCGGCTTTTTTGCGGACATTCCGCTAATTCCGCCGACATTCTTCAAATTGCAGAATTGCAGAAAAATTGTGGAAACTGTCGGAAAACCGTTGTTCCGCTATTTTGTGGCTCTGGGGGAATGGCAGAAGTAGCAAAAATGTCATGTTTCCGCTATTTTGCGAAGCCCGTGGAAGTAGCGGAATGAAATTAGCGGAACTGCGGAAGTAGCGGAATGAAACTAGCGGAATGAAAGCCTCTGCCACGCCGTACCACTAATCACGGAAATGCTGTTTCCGGCGGAAATAGCTACCGCTGCGACATTCCGCTACAGCCCTAATTACAAGGAGCCACTGAGCCAATCCCTTCTCTGTCCTGCTGTCTCCTCAACAGCCAAGTCCTCTTCCTCATTAGATCAGCTGCCCAACCTCTTTTCAAAAAAAAAACCTACATTCCACCCCTGACCCAGTAACTGCCTGACTTTTTACTGGCTCACGGCAGTGTTCCATTTTGGGCAGGGTGGAGAAAATAGAGTCAGAAACCCACTCCTGGCAGCCCTGACTAACTCTGCTACAGTATGTGCAGTTCAGAGCCCGTCTCAGAAGAGATATCCCTGATGAGTATCTCATTTTTTACCATTGTGCACATGCAATAGTGCTAATGTTGCCAGTACAGCATAACCAAATACCAAAACGACCCCCACAATGAAAACCATCATATAGAAAACAACAAAAGAAGCAACCCAAACTAGCCAGAATGGATATGCGACAGAATGGAAATGGGCAGTGGTTTTTAGCCACTTTGCCGCATTTTGGGGTTAGGGTAAAGTAAATTTGATAGGTTTTCTCGGTTTTTCAAATATTCATTTCCGCTCTACTTTCACTCAATTTCTGGACATCATATTAGCGCTTTATTCACACATAGATCACTTGCAATTCTTGCTTCACTCACCAAATTTTAATGTATATTAAGACAGGGTGGCTTAAAAACATATAAAAACAGCTTTTAAAATATCCCCTCCCACCCCCAACCTATTTCCTAAACCCTTCATCAATCCCACCTAACCCTATACCTGCTGGCCAAACACCTGGTCAAACAAAAAGGTCCCACATCTCTTCCGGAAGATGATCAGGATCAGGCTTAGATGGATCTCCAAGGGTAGGGAGTCTCATAATCATGGGGCAGTCACAGAGAACGTCTCTCTGCGTGCCCTTGTGAAAACTCCATGGGCAGATGGTACCTGCAAGAAGGTGCTCCCAGCTGACCTCAGAAGCCATAAGGGAAGAGGCAGTCTTTCAGATACTTGGGCCAAACCTAATTACGCCCCTATCCCCTCCAACCCTGCCCCCACTCTTTTCAGGTCTCAGCGAAACTGAGACACTGGGGAAAGTACAGAGAAGGGCAACAGAGACACATCAGCACATGGCTTGGTTTTCATAAGAGGAGAAGCTTAAAAAGCCTGGAAGAGAGGCAACTGAGGGAGGATATGACAGATATTGATTTATTTATTCATTTATTTATTTATGTTTAGATTTGTATCCTGCCTTTCCCAGAAGGCTCAGGGCAGCTACCAGCAAACAACAACAACAACAAACATCTAAAATACAATGTTTTTTTTTTTTTTTAAAAAACCACCTTAAAACCACACACGTAATACACCCCAATTATGAATGGTGTGGAGAAAAATAAATTCTCAGAAAACAAAATTAAGGGATAGCCAATTCATTGACAGGCCATGGGGTTAAAACAAACAAAAGGAAATGCATTTTCACACAACGCACAATTATCCTTTGGAACTCATTGCCACCGGATATTGTGAAGGCCAATAATATATCCAAGGATTGGTTGACTTGATGGTAAATAGGTTCCTCAATAGCTGTTAGCTAAGTTGGTCAGGAGGTGCAGTCCCTGACTCCCGGAAGATGAACAGTGACACAAAGGGACAGACCATCAAGGCTGATAGTCTAGCTAATTAACAGACCGGTTTTGTAAGAGCTGAGCTCCACATGTTGTGACTTTGTGTGTATTCTGGCAGACCTTTAGCAATCAGCACTGCCGAACTGGTAGAATATCACCTCTCGGGACAATGGTCCCTGTTGGAGAGGATACTGGGCTAGATGGACCGATTGGTCTGAGCCAATATGGCTGTTGTTAATAAATCATTTGCTTCAACGTCAACGCTGTGGCGGTCCTGTGCAAACCAACCCTCCCAAGCCTTCAAAATTGGCTCCGTCTCTGAGGAGGTCTGGTGCAAGGCCACTGTGCTGTGCAGGAGCCAGATGCAGTTTTTATTAAATCCAGCCTGGAGAATTTACACAATAAAACGCCTCTTGTAAATCACCCAATTTTTTTCTCCTTACCCCTTTTAATGCATATGTACAGTGGCTTGGTGGGGTTCTCTTTCTTTCATTTTTTTTCCCCCCCTGCTGTAGTGAAAATTTGTGGACAGCTGCTAGTAAATGTAAA
The DNA here is from genome assembly GCA_003113815.1 of Sphenodon punctatus. Taxonomy (NCBI): domain Eukaryota; kingdom Metazoa; phylum Chordata; class Lepidosauria; order Sphenodontia; family Sphenodontidae; genus Sphenodon; species Sphenodon punctatus. The sequence goes on along the minus strand of QEPC01009472.1, from coordinate 10,273,238 downwards.
ACATGACATGTAAGCCGCAATCCGCCGTGGTCTTACCTGCAGTCCAGCTGGAATGGGGTGAGGCCATTACCTAAGGATCCACTTTGCATTGGGGAAAAATGGGGGGGGGGGGGGGGAAAAGGATTGAAAAAACCCAAATTGCCCCAAACTGAATCAAGAACCAAAATTTCAGAAGAACCAAATAGGTCATTTTTGGGTTGATTTGGTTCTAACCCAATCCCAAATTCCCATTCCTACTTTTTATTATACATCCGCTTTTCAATTCATAGATCAGGCCTATGGACCGAGGGCGCTTTTAAACGATCCCGCTCACAAGCGGGATCGTTCAGTGCCGCCATCGGGCACCCGCCTTCCTCTCTATGGCGTGTCCGAGGTTCAGAAGAGCATCGGACACGGCGTAGAGTGTTTGTGCGCATGCGCGCCCTTCTGCGAGTGCGCCCTCGGGCAAAGAACGCGGAAGTGCGGCGTGAAGCCGGCACAGCGGCGATCCACCTTGAAGGGGGCAGGATTGCCGGGCCGGCTTCACATGATCCGGCATTAGAGCGCGCCGGGGAGACGAGGGCTCAGCCGCCATTTCCGTCTCATCTAAAGCGCCCCCAGTCTCTATCCTTGAGCACAACCCTCTCCTTCCCCACTCACTCCCTCATCTCCACTTTCTCATCTATGAGATTCATTATGCTAAAATCACTGAGTGGGGGCTGCATGGACAGCAATGGAGTATCCTCTCATTTGATTTCACCCTAAATCCTTAACTGGCCTGCAGGATTTTACTAGATCAGGGGTTTGCACTTTTTCCTAATCCCAAGAGCCACATTCATTGACCACAATGGGGCCAAAGACTCGCATAGGACTCCAGAGCCACAGTTTTGCCCCCTTCTGTACTAGATACAGAAGTGGCCGATGGTGGAAAAAGTTTCCCCATGCTTGCATTACACTGAGTAGTCCAATTTAGGGCTGAAGCAAACAGCAATTTTGCTGCTCATGAGAAATCTCGTAATTTCTGGAACTGGAATTGATTTCCCATTGGTTTCCTGATCCCGGGCTCAATTCTTGGGCAAAAATATAACAAATAATAAAGATAATGAAATGAATTTATTGCGCGTGCACAAAATGACCGCCAGGCTTTTTTTTTTGCATGTGCAAAATGGCCACTGCCTTTAACCAAAATGGCAGCAATAGCATCGCTGCCATTTTGGTTAAGGGCGGTGGCCATTTTGCACATTCACAATCCACTACCCTTAACCAAAATGGTGGCACATGAATTTTTAAATTTATTATTATTTTTTATTCCCCCCCAAAAAAAAAATCATTGAAACATTGTCGGGCATCAACAGGTTCTCGATTCATTCAAGATGAACAGAGAGCCAGAATTTTAAGGAGATTTCTCATTTTAGAGAAATCTCATTTCAGCCCTCATCCAATTAAAATCAACATGACTAATCTAAGGCCCTTTTTACATGGGCAACAGTAAGTGGGAGGATGGATTTCTGCCGCGGTGGGTAGAGGTGGGGGTGCGCCTGTTCCCACAGGCACACACCCACCTCCAGCCACCTCCACCCACGGAACCTCCTGCAGTTTGCCAGATGGCTCCATGGGTGGGTGATGGCTGGAGGTGGGTGTGCGTCGGCAGCATGCACGTACCCCCAACCACCGCCTGTGCTGTTCACACGGACAAATACCCATCTCCACACCCAACGCCGCGGCATTTACACAGACGCCCTCCCTCGCATCGCACACCCGCCCGCACACCCAGCATGGGGGGCGGGCATCCATGTAAAAACGGTCTAAGATTATGCTATTACTGTGGCCATGGGCATAAAGGGGGAAAGACACATCCCTCCCATCTTCATGTCTATAGACTTGTCCTCTTCAACTTTGGGGGTAGGTCTCCAACATGATTGCTAATCACTTATATAGCCCACTGTAAGTGCTCTACATGCCTTGTCTTCTTCACCCTCTCACCAACCCTGTCTTGCAGGTCATTATTCCCATTTTACAGATGGGGAACTGGGACAAACTGATTTGTGCAAGGCCACCTAAGAAACTCATAGCAAAGATGGGATTTTAACCCTGACCTCTCAGGTTCAAGGACCACATCCCATCTGCTAGGCTACTGGCTCTCAGGTGACACAGCTGCTCAGGAATGATCAACCAGGGAAGTGGAAAAGGTTCATTGATACAGAGGAGACTAGGGGAGCAGAGAAGACGGGTGGTGGGAATGTGGAGCAGTCAGTTGCATGTAGGGAGGACATTATTATGCTTGGTGAAGAGTGTATGAGCAGACTTTCTGAGGGGGAACTGGAAGTCAAATGACGTGCTTCCTACCAAAATCTGACCCATACTACTTCACTGATGACAGAATGACTCATCTGGGCACAGACTCCAATACCCTATTGCTTAGCAGAACTGTTATGTTTTGTAATCTTAGGGCATTTTTAGACACACCTTAAAGTTCCGGATTTTTCTATCTTCTGGGTTTACAAGTCCACAAGTAAGTTCCAGATGCATTCTTCACACACACACTGCCCTGAGGCAGCCTAAAGTAGCCGCAGTTTTATGCAGAAGTTCAAAGAGCCAGATGTTTAAGATCTGGGTGAGTGATTTAGACACACAGAAAGTTCAGGATGTAACAGCAAACATTCAGAGAAATGTGTGTGTAAAAACACCCTTAGATAGAGAAGGAAGGCAAGGTTACAAGACAGCCATCTTAGGTGGCTACTTTATTTTTCTTGGTCAAAGAACAGGAAGTAGAGCTCTGCTTGTGATAAGTGCACAGCTACCCAACGTTTTTTAAAGGGACAGTACATCAAAAGGACCATTCTTTGCAAGTAATCCCATGGACAGAGGAAAGCACTAATCAGTGGGGGTAAAAATACATAGGGATGTCGTGTCAACCCATATAGTGGAGCCTTCCACCTTCAGTGACAGTACACAGCAGTTTCTCCATCTCTCTCACTTGAAGCCGGTACTCAGCCTCTACACAATAGCCAGGAGTTGGAAAGAAAATTCCCTGGAAGGAAGAGAGAAGTCTGTTGTTGTGGGCATCTCTTGCACCTGCCTTTGAAGCATATGGTGATGAGAATGGTGGCCATTGTTTCGGTACCAGCATACCATAACATTGGAACAGAGCCAAAATGAGAAGCTGAAGAAATGAGTAAACCTGAACCACTTCAATGAAATTCATTTATATTCCATCCTGTATCCATTTTGGTTATTGTGGGTTGGTTTTGGGCAGGAGTTTCAAGGTTTGTTTTGGTTTGGCTATTTTGGTTGCAAATAATACCCATGACTAAAAAAACTCAGTGCCTGTCTCAGGTATGTATCCGATTCGATGGGTACTAGGTGTCCTGTTTCTCAAAGTTGTCCAGCCTCAGCATTAATAAGATGCAGTCTTGCACGCACCTCAGAGGACAGTCCCCCTAGGAATGGGGGACCCGCTAGGAGGCTGCATGCGGGCGGGTCAAGGCCTCTGTGCTTCCTTCCCCACTTAGAAAAAGCCAAGCGTGGAAGTCCCCAGGCCTCAGCTGTGAACCTCGCAGGCAGGGGTAGGAAAGGGGAGCAGGGAGCAGCCAGCAGTGACAAGGACAGGACGCAGAACCCTATCCCGGCAGTGAGGTAAGTCAGCCTGGGGCCTGTGGGTGTGAAAGTCAGGGAGCCTGAAGGTGCCCTCCACCCTCCAGGTCTTCTCAGATGAGTGGTGCTAGGGCGGGGGAGACACCTTCGAACAACCCATTGGGTGGTGTTCAAAGGCTGCTTCTCCACACTGGGGGGGTGGGTGGGTGGATTGCACAGTTGGCCGTTGAAACTTACAAGAGATTCCCTTTCCCCAGTGGCCATTTTTTAAAATGCTTGTTGAGAAATCACACCAGGACCGAGATCTCTCCCTGTGCTCACAACTGTGAGCGTTTTCGTGAGAAGCAAAATCACTGCTTCTTTTAGGAAATACAATAGACTTCTTTGTGAATGAAAATAAATACACGCATAAAATCATCATTTCAATTCTCAATCAAAAATTAGCTGGTTTGTGAAACCCCCCCCCAAAACACTGCAAAACGCTCTGCGCATACACAAAATGGCTACTTGTGGGCCCCCCAAACCACACACACACACTCCCAAATGCTCTGCGCATGCACACAGTGACTAATGGGGGTTGCGCATGCACAGAATGGCCATGGCAGCCATTTTGGTTTTTGGACTCAAGAATCTCGCAAGGATGGGTCAAGTTTTCAGGCAATCGTTGACTCATTCTTGTCCTCAAAAATCTTGTCAAGAACCCGGTTCTCAACAAGATATTTGAGAACCGTGAGAACACGTTTCAATCCTAGTTTTTATCCTACCGATAGGAGTTTTTTGGACTCTCAAGAATCTCGCAAGGATGGGTCAAGATTTCAGGCAATTGTTGACTCATTCTTGTTCTCAAAAATCTTAGGATGAGTCCAAACTGGGGAATGAATGTGTCTGTTTGATTCTTCCTCCTCAAGATGGTGCAACGAGAATCCCAGATGGATTTTGGAGCCTCCTGAAAATTTTCCGTCTCAGGAACTTGGATCAGTTTCCCGACCATTTCCTGATACTGATGTGATTTCTCAGTTCGATACCATCCCGAGTTCCCATCATTTTTCAAATTCCTGACATCACTTTCTTTCTATCCTAACGGCATCTTTCTGATGCCTTCTAGAGAGAGTCCATTAGCTCCCAAAGAGGTGTCTTATCAAAAGGAGGCAGACGGTTCCTGTCATACGAGAGGATGCTGCTGGTGGCTGGATTACCACACCCTAAAATCTCACCCTAAAAACCTCGTGCTTTAAAACAAAATCATACAGGAGATGGAGCATGAAAACTCAAGAAAATGAAAGCCAGAGAAAATGGGCATTAACAGATGGAACGCTGGCTCGGTTTGATCCGCTCTGGCCCACCTAAGCCAGTGCCGCACCCTGTGCATCTGTTCCGAGCCTGTCAGAATTGGGCCCAGTTCTTGGCAGGGCTGGTAGCTGGGCCAGAAACATAGGTTCAGAACTAAACAGGTCCACGGTCTGGCCCCACAAGCCGCCCAGGTGGGCCAGAGTGAGGTGAATCAGGTGGGCGTGTCAGTTTTCATGCCTGCCCAGCCCAGTGGAAGTGGGGGTGTCTCCATGGCAGCCAAGGCAGGCGGCATGTTCAGTGCCAGCAGGGCAGAGCATGACAGGTAGGGAAAGCCAGCTAGCCATGTGTCATAAGAACATAAGTAGCGCCATACTGAGTCAGACCAATGGTCCATGAAGCCCAGCATCCTGTCCTCCAACAGTGGCCAATCTCGATCGCATGGGAGAAGAACCAACAGTCACCGTGGGCAATCCATTCCCCGTTGTTCACTCCCAGCTCCCGACAGTAAGAAGTTCATCCCGTAAACTACTTGTTAATAGCCATTAATGGACCTACTCTCTAAGAACTTATCCAGGCCTTTTTAAAACCCAGCTATACTACTGGCCCCGACAACGTCCTCTGGCAACAAATTCAGTAAGTTAATTATGCATTGAGTGAAAAAGGACTTCCTTTTATTTGTTTTAAATCTGCCGGCAGCTAGTTTCATGGAGTGTCCCCTAGTTCTAGTACTATTTGAGAGGGTAAATAACCGTTCCCTATCTACTCATTCCACACCACAGATTTTATAAAAGTATCATATCCCCTCTCAGCCTTCTCTTCTCTAAGCTGAAGGGACCCAGCTTGTCAAGCCTCTCTTTGTACGGAAGCCGTTTCATACCCTTTATCATTCTCGTTGCCCTTCTCTGTATCTTTTCTAGTTCCGCTATGTCTTCTTTGAGATGGGGCGACCAGAACTGCACACAATATTCCAGGTGCGGTCGCACCATTGGTTTGTATAGAGGCATTATGACATCCTCAGTTTTATTCTCTATCCCTTTGCGAATAACTCCTAACATTTTCTTTGCTTTTTTGACTGCTGCTGCACACTGGGATGAGGATTTCAGCATATTGTCCTCACTCCCAGATCCTTTTCCTGAGTGGTAACTCCTAGCTTAGTACCCAGCATTGTGTACTCATAGCTTGGGTTATTTTTCCCTACGTGCATCACTTTGCACTTGTCCACATTAAATCTCATCTGCCGTTTAGATGCCCAGGCACCTAGTCTCGTAAGATCCTGTTGCAGTTCCTCACAGTCTGCTTGTGTTTTAACTACCTTGAATAACTTGCTGTCATCTGCAAATTTGATCACCTCACTCTTAACATCCTTTTCCAGATCATTAATGAATACATTAAACAGCACCGGTCCCAGTACAGATCCCTGGGACACATCACTTTTTCCATCTCTCCATTGTGAAAACTCACCATTACGTCCTACCCTTTGCTTCCTAACCTTTAACCAGTTACCGATCCATAGTAAGACACTACCTCCTATTCCATGATTTTTTAATTTTCTCAAGAGTCTTTTATGTGCAACCTTATCAAATGCTTTCTGGCAGTCACCCCCTGCCCCTCTCCCTGGCCGGGCTAGGCTGGGGGAATGTTAGTTTCAGTCCCCCAACCTAACCCAGTCGGAGGTTGTGGGGGTGGTCATCCGACTCCCCCGGACGTGCAGTCACTATGGCAGCTGCATGCATGTTACCACGCATTGATGCAGACTCCGCTGTTTGCCATAGTCTTACTGTTTGCTTCATCTTGAGTACATTAGGTTTATCCTCACTAGGCTAAAATCCCACATTTTTGATTGGGCCTACTTCTGTTGGTGAGTGTGTGCAGTCTTAAAGGGATGGGGTCAAGACTTAAATCCTTACTACGGTCCTGAGTGTCCTCAAGTTTTTCTTCAGGCAGGGTTGTCACCAGTGAATAGGATCTTTAGAGCTCCTCCTCAGGCAGGGCTGCCCTGGATTAGTAGGATCTTCAGAGCTCTTCCTCAGGAAGGGCTGTCCTGGATTAATAGGATCTTCAGAGCTCTTCCTCAGGAAGGGCTGCCCTGGTTTAGTAGGATCTTCAGAGCTCTTCCTCAGGAAGGGCCTGCACATGCACAGTGTATCCGGTAGGGATGGGAATATCCGTTTCAGATTAATCCGTAACTGCTCGGAATTGACCTTTACAAACTAATCTTAACCAACCTGCAATTTAGGGTTCCCAGTTACAGATCCAAGTTTTAGATCCATATTTTACCCCACCCCCATCCTCTGGGGCCCTAGAGTACACTTACTGGCCTCAGAGAGCTTGACCGAAACACCGCCACTGCTGTGGATACTCCAGCAGTCTTTCTTGCTATGGTGTCCTCCGTGCTCTTTATCGCACATAGGCAAAATGACCACTGGGGTCGTTTGTGTATGTGCAAAATGGATGCTGCCCTTAACGAAAATGATGGTGACATCATTTTGACCACCCCCTTTTGATTAAGGGTGTCCATTTTGCACATGCACAATAAGGAACAGGGAGTATGCTGCAGCAAGGGAGCCCCCACATCAGTGGTGGACAGTGGTTCAATCATGCCTTCCAAGGCCAGTCATTACCACTCCAGGGTCCCGGGGAATGGGGTGGGGGAGGTAAAACTCACTGCCCCAGGATTTGATTGATTTTTATTTACAGCTTTTGTTTGTATTTTGGCTGAAGTCGTAAATAAAAATCAATCAATCAATCAATCAATCAATCACTGCCTCAGGTGTCGGAATGGATGGGAGTATGGTTTGGTTTCCCATTGATTTCAATGGAAAAAATCCAAATTCGAAAATCTGAATCTGCAAAAAGATCCGGATTTTCAAATGAACCGAACTGAAAAAAACCATAACCAAAATTCCATCTGAAGTTCCACCCCTAGTTATCTGGACAGCTTGCACATGTACCATCCAGCAAGGTCTTAGTCTCATGAAACCCAATGCTGCCCCAGAGGGCTACCAGCCCAGGATTGATGCTACCAGCTTGACAGATACCACTACACCCACCTGTGGATCACGGACATCACGCCCTCTAGGCTGACAGATTGCTAGTTCTTCGCCACTGCTGGCGAACCTACCTCCTCAGACCCAGGTAACCAAAATGGTACCCAAATGGGATAAGCAAACTGCCACAAATTCAATAGGTTTATCCATTTTTATTGGGTACCTGTTTTAGTTCTGGGCACATCATATCTGGGGGATGCTTCTATTTCCCTGGGGCACTGTTAGACTTTTTTGCCGATCACCTTCAAAATTCCAAAATGACCAAAAATGTGACATAACCAAACTTCCACACCCAAACACAAAATGGAATACCAGGAAGCCAGATATGTAGCTACCCATTTCAGTCACAGATATGATCTGGGTACTTGAAAAGCTATCAGAAAACGTGAATAATAAACCGTATTTGTTTCCCACTTTCTAAAAAAACCCACCACCATTTCCCAGGAACTCTCCAGTACATAGGTGGGGGAACCCATGGGTCAAAACTGGACCATGGCTGATTATTATTTGGCTTATTTCCATTTTTTAAATCTGGCCCAGTGGTCCAGCCCTTACCCTTGAGCACTGAAGGAGAAGGCCGAGGGGAAAGGAAACAGAAATGAGGGCATCCAGTCAAGGACAGGGGATGGATCCATGGCATAGATCCATGATCTAGACCCTCCCACTTCTTCCCTCAGCCTGAGCACTGTCTTCAAGCATCTCCACTAGAGATGCTTTCCGTTCTCCATCTCTGCTAAATGGCTGCCGAGTGCCTTCAAGAAATTTTGCCATCTCAGGAACTGGGATCAGTTTCCCGATCTTTTCCTGATACTGATGCGTTTTCTCAGTTCTCGCAATCCTGCAACATACCATCCCAAGTTACCGACTTTTCCCTTACCATTTGCCCTGCACCTTGTACCGTTCATTTACCTCTTGCTGCATTGCCAAGGGTACTGTTTTAGTTCCAGGTTCGTAGTTTCTGCATTTCTGAGCCAGTCAGTGAGTGAATAGTCCACCCCTTAACCTCCCCCAGTGCCCCTTAACCTCCATTCCAGCACCTCCACTCAGAATGGTTGTTCTATGTTGTTTCCTTTGCTTTGAACAATCTGCAACCAGATTGCAGATTAGTAAAGGAATCTGTGCACCAGCCAATGAGTGACAAGGAAATACAAGTGAAAATGGAATACAAGATAGGCGGTATTGCGTCGGTATTTACCTCTTGGGATTTGGACTGGATGGCAAAGCCGTAAACGGCAAAGCAGTAAACCGGATCCCAGTAAGTGGAAAGTCAATAAATCAGGAAATGAAATGTCAAGTGATACACTCTCGAGTACTGAGAGGTTCTCCATTTGACCAAGGTGGGATTATATCAGGAACTGGGATTTCATCCTCCTATCCCGCCCTCAGAGCTTGTACTAATTTTCAAAGTGACCCTCATGAAAGGAAAGGTTCCCCACACTTCTATAAAGCAGGGAAAGGGGAACTCTGCTTGATTTCAGGGGGGCCCATGTTTCTGCCACTACTTTCTCTTGGGTGCCTTAAAGAACTGACAGTCTTAAAGGGAGAGCGTCAAATCCTACAATCTTTGGCCTTTTCTTAAGCGAAACCCCCACGAATTTGAAAGAGAGGTTGTAGTGAGTAAGAAAATCAGAGTTTGGCTCAAGTTCAGACCTCACACATAAGAGTCGAACGCCGCTAAACTAATCAACATCCCCCAAAGCAAAGGAAAACCCAGAGCCATGTTCGGCTTAATGCAAATGCTGGATATTTCATGATGGAAATTAAAAGGAACAATAAATACCTTTCTCCTGGCTTACAGGCACTCTCTCACTACCGCCCCTCTGCCACACACAAGCACAAGAGCAGAATAGTAAAAACACAGCTGGATTGAGGCTCTACACTGCAGAAAAGCTTCACGTTCCCTTTAAAGGGGGGTGGGTGGGAATGTTCTTGGGAATAAGAAAAAAAACAGACCCATTTTCCAAAGGAGTTTCTCCACCCTCTAATGTCAGATTGCAAAGTTCTTATGGACTTCAATGAGCAAAAGAGCAACCCCTCTCAGTTAAAAAACCACAACACTGGGATGCAATCCTAAACCTACTGAAGTAGGTAGGTAGAAGGTACTGAAGTAGTAAAATATTCATTGACCTTTTTAGGACTGAATACAAACAGCCCTACTGTTTTCACATAATCTTTCCTCATTTTTGGAAAGTCGATCGGGATTCCATTATGGATTTAAGCCGCAGCAGAATTCTGATTGGCGTTCTGCTAGAATGAGTCCATCTCCTATTGGTACACGCGCCCAATAACAGCCCTCTACACTGAAGCATCATTTTGTGCATCTGTGGCCCAGCCGCCATTTTGTACATCTACAATAGGGGACAAAATCAACCCAATTGTTCTAGCAAGATGCAGACCAGGTTGTCATTCTGGTCTGTGTTTTTCGTGAACAGTCAGAATGGCCAGATCTGTCAAAAACAGAATCCGAGCTGGAATTTTGTTTCAGCGCAATGCCTGCAGCCAGAACTTTGTCTTGTCAGTTTCACCTAGCGCTGCAGTGGGTAGCACTTTAACTTTCTGCGGGTACTACCCGCATTTTGGGGTATCCCCCAGCACGCACCTGACAGGATACCTGGCCCCCTGTTGGGTACCTGGTGCCCCAAAATGCAGGTATTACTGGGGCATCCTGAGACACCCCAGGATGCCAATCTCACCACCTGTAGCTTCCTGCGCCCTGGGCTAGCTCACCTCACTGGCCAGATTGCTTCTCCTCTTGGCTGCTCCCTGCTTTTCCCCAGCTCAGGTGAGTGGGATACTTCTCCGCTTGGCTTTTTCTGAGTAGGGTGGAATGGGGGACCCATTAGGGGGTGCACACAGATGGGAAGTGTCCTCTATGGTCCCCCCCACCATCAGAAAAAGTTGAGGGGTGCATGAGTCGGGAAGAATCAGGGAGCACTCAGGAGTCCAGACCAGAGGAGCAGCAGCCCAGCTGGTGAGGTGAGTCCACCCGGGTTTCGGTAGCCGGGCATCAGTCGCATACAGGTACCAGCTGGTGCCCGAATGTTACCAGGGTGAGTCAGGCACCACAGATTCAGTAGGGTACCCAACTGGCTAGGTACCCAGTTGTGCTCTAGTTTCACCAGAGGGGAGTTCTTCCTTAAAGGAGGTGCTTTGCCTGGTAAATTTCACCAGTGGGAGCTTTGCCTTTCAGTTTTACCAGCTAGGAGCTTTGCCTGGTCAGTTTCGACAGCAGGGAGCTTTGAATTCCAGCCAGAGCTTTTTCTTGTCAATTTCACAGGGAGGGAGGGATTTCAGGCTTCACCTATTTATAAGGCCACCTGATGGCCATATATAGGGTGAAAACAGACATGACGCTAACTTCACTTTAACCCTGCAGCAATACAGCCCAGGTCAAGCTCCGCCCACGCGGGCCAACACAGGCTAATGCATTTGTTTGACCCTGCCATCCCCACCTCAGGGCAGGGGCTGCCATGGTTGAGAGCCATGGCTAGTTGCCATGGCTGTCCATCATGGTGGGATGCTGGGAGTGGGATGGGGCCACCGGCCCATCTGTTTGTTGAGCTTCCCACTCTACCTGGGGCGTGCAGGTGGCAGAATGGTTCTCAAGCCATGGGAATGTTAGTTAGATGCCCCTCCCTGACCCAGGGAGGGGTGGGTATTGTTTCCTTCCCACCTGGGGCCGGGCCGGAGAGCTGCTGCACCACCTGCAACATCTGCTTTTGCCCATTGTGTGTACAGCCGCTCCCTGTTCTGGTCTGGGAAGGAGAGAGCAAGAAGGGAGCATCTTTGAGTGGGATACTTTGATTATGCCCCTGCACTTCAAACAATGAGATTGGTTCAAAAAATGATCTACTTTAAAAAGTACTGGGTGTTTTTGTCTTTGTTTTCTGACCTTTGAGCCTCTACAGTCCCATTTTGTCCAGCTCTCCCTCGCAACCAGGAGGGCTAGAACCTTGTTTTTTTGTTTAAGAAAAGGTGATGTTTTCGTACCATAACATGACCCCGGTAGCTGGGGCTTTAAGAAGTGGTGCGGGCGGTTACAAGACTGAACACTGATTTTTGGTCATTGTTCCTTATACTTCAAATCCGGGAAAGTTTTGAGCCATGAGATGCAATGGCTCTTGTGGCCGGGGCCTGCCAGATGTTTCCCCCCACGCTGGGGTGAGGGAAGCAGCTGGCTGCTCGGTGATGCATCCTTGGCAAAATGCAGAGGACATGTCATGGAGCAGCCTTACCCCAGTGGACTAAGGCTGGCTAAGGCCTGGCTACCCCTTCTGCCCACCGTGTGGCGAGCTCCGCAGCAGGGCCATGAGCAATGGGCACTAGCACCCGCGTTACGGGCAAGGATGGGCTCTCAGTCTGGCTGGGGAAAGGAGGCAGGCAAGACTGGGTGCCCAGTCATGCAGGTAGCATCTCGACCCATCCCAGCCACAATGGTGTCTCCAACAGGGGCCAGCCCACCCAGCTTCCCCGCAACCATCTGGGCGGCTTCCCAGGCATGCTCCGCAGTATGGTGGAGGCAACTGCCTGCCATGGGCCCACATGGGGCACCAGCCACTGCCGCTCATGTGGACTCACCCACAATAGTGACCTACCTCAGAGGGTTGTTGTGAGGGTGAACTAGATAAAGACTTTAAAGCACTTTGAACACAGAAAGTTCTATAAAAATTATTATTAATAATAAAGGATCTCAGTTCTGGCTCGATGAATGTCTGCCCCTATTAAAATCAATGGCAAAAACTCCCAATGATTTCAGTTGGGTCAGGATTTCACCCTCTGCTGTTAGATATTCTGACATATGTCAGGAGTAAATCTATCCATTTTATTACTGCTTTACTGGTATAATCCAGCCATAGGCTTTGGGATTTTTCTGGACATTTTTGTTGTTGTTGTTGTCCTTTTCTTAACAGAATCCATTTCCCCCCTATTCTAGAAAGGCCACAATTCCACAACCACTTACTCTGGAGTATGGCCATTGACTTAAATAGGATTACTCTGGAGTAAGCGATTCAGAACGGCAGTCAACCTAATCATGTTTTTTGAGGGACTCTGTGTTTACTGTTCCAGATAAATGCACAGCTCAGCCAAAACACTGGTAGAAAAAACTCAGGGAGCAAGTGGCTGTTCGGTTTCTGTGCCTGCTTTTTATATATATATATATATATTTTCATTTCTTTACCCCCAAATAAATAGCCTCTCTAAAAATATGATGCAATGTAAAGCCCAGGAAAGGAAGGCATATTCAGAAAATACTCTTCAAGAGAAGCATGTGACATAATGAAACTAGTGACTGGGATAAGCATATTTATTGGGTTTGTTATGTATCAAATGTAACAAAAGTAAAGTGTCTGAACAACTCCATGTGTGGTTCTTTCACAGTCTTTGATCACACAATTCCCCCTTTAATTCAGATGCAGTATAGCTTAAGTGGCTTCATTGATGTGTTAAGTGTGGAATGATTTTTGTATAAAATAAAAAAGAGCGCGAGTGAGAGAGAGTGAGAGAGAGTCCCCATTATGTGTCCAGAAAAAGCCTTGTGTGCACTTGTTTATTGAGACAGGAAGTTGGTTTCCCACACCGAACAACAGCAGCCGAGATGCTAGAGGATTGTGAAGGGAAAGAAAAGTAAAGGAAACTTAATTTTCTACCTGGCAGAAATCGGCCTCCGGAGGAAGAAGTAGACAATAAGATTGGGCTTAGACTGAATAATAGAGTCTGATTGATTTTAAGAAAAAACCTTCCACACCATTTATAGGAGGGTTTCATGAGCTCCTTTTGTTAGTAAAATGCAAAGCTTTAGAATAAGTGTCTTTGTAGTTTGGCTTGATGCTTAAGTGTACGGTGAGCTGTTGGGCACCTCAAAGAAAAAGAACCCACACATTAAAAGGCTATTGGGTGGAAATAGATTATTATTATTATTATTAATTTTATTTTATGGGCTAAATTTATTCCAGATTATTTCTATTTATTTTAAAATGTTCTTTAACAAATAGGATCATCCCCCCTTCCTCCTCCCCCGACAGAAAATCAGTGGGAGGCAGTTTGGAACAGTGGGACAAATCCTCACTTGGTGTAAAGTAGCATGGCACCATTCACTGAAGACAGTGGGACCGTGTCAAACTTCCCCAATGGACAATCTAGCCCAGCCAGTAATGAATGGAGCATTTTTGGTTTGTTTGTTTGTTTCGTGTTTTTAATGGGAGGGGAGCTGAGTCCTGTGTTTAAAAAAGGAGTAAGAACATGGAGATAAAACAAATACTTTCACGGGGCATTCCGATTCTTATCATTGGTTGGGTTTGATGTTACCGTTACTCCGTTATTTCTTCCAGAGGATCTAAACTAAGCATCTCCTTGGTCAGGATTGGTTATCAATCACCCAAATGAAATGAGGAAGAGCATGATAATTTGTCTCCAAAAGAGGCCTCCATGTGGTCACCTCAAAGCCGCCACTCATGGCAGAGTGCAGGAACATTGCGGGCCAGCATTCTGGGCTAATCAGGGTTAAGGGGTGCCCATGTGTCTGCATCTCATCAGTTAGTAGGGATGTGCAAACAAACCCAGTTTGGAAATTCGGTTCGGTTCAGTTCGGTTCGAAAATTGAGTTCGGTTCGAAAGTCCGGGTTGGTCGACCAAACTATTCAAGTTCGGTCAAAGTCCGAACTTCTGAACCGAGTTCGTACATTCAAAACCGGGGTTTTTGGCCTTCCGAACTGGTTCAGATTCGACCGAACAGTTCGGTCGAATTCGAGTTTCGTTCAAAAGTTCAGTTTGGTCGACTGAACTATCCGAGTTCAGTCCGAACTCCGAACTTCCAACCCACATTCGCACTTCCCTATCAGTTAGGTTTGCCCACAGCTTTGCTGGCATCCAGGCCCACCAGCACATATAGTCCTGCCTAGTGTATCTGGCCAGCTGAGAGATGGTAAAGGTAGCAATCTCCCTCCCCCGTGGCGGCCTCTCAGCTGAGACGTACACTAGAGATTTCCCTCCTCCCACAGTCTCCCTCCCTAGCAGCCTCTCAGCTGAGAGGTGGGGAAGGAGACTGTGAGGGGAGGGAGATCTCTAGCATGCCTCTCAGCTGAGAGGTGGGGAGGGAGACTGTGAGGGGAGGGAGATCTCTAGCACGCCTCTCAGCTGAGAGGTGGGGAAGGAGACTGTGAGGGGAGGGAGATCTCAAGCATGCCTCTCAGCTGAGAGGTGGGGAGGGAGACTGTGAGGGGAGGGAGATCTCTAGCACGCCTCTCAACTGAGAGGTGGGGAGGGAGACTGTGAGAGGAGGGAGATCTCTAGCATGCCTCTCAGCTGAGAGGCGGACATGGAGAGGGAGAACGCTAGTTCCACTGGTGGAAGCTGCCACAAGTACATCCAATACGGGCAAGGGTTGTCCACTTGTTAGGCTGGACACGCTAAACATGTGACTGTGGGCCGTGTGGGAGCTGCGCGGACCAAACACCAGCAGCCATTTTGTGCATGCAGTGATTTTTTTAAATATATATTTTTTATTAAATAAAATGAAGAAAAAAACCCACCTGAAAATGAACATATCATTTATGAAAAACCCCAAAAGCAAAAGGTTTGGGTTTTTTTAAAAATGAAAACAAATTATTGAAAATGAACTAAAACAAAAGCAAATGATGTGCCTTCTGCAAACCCCAAATATATATGAGAATAAAAGCCCCTTGAGAATAGTGGGGGAGTCAGTGGTATGTGGAGGAGAAGTCAGAGGCTCATGGGTGGACAGAGGCTAATATGGGCTACGAAGGAATAAGAAGGTGCGGGTGAAGGGGGAAAGGCACGTGGAGATATTAGAGGGCAGTCAGGCACATATGAGGAAAGATGGTCTAGTTGTTCTGGTGCTTTGTTGGGATTTGAAAAAACATTTGAAATCCCTGCTCTGCTACAGACTCCCTGTTTGACCTTGGTCAACTGACCTTGACTCCAATTTTGCCAAGATTCAGTCTGTACTTTTCAGATTGCGAGACATTCAAATACTATGAGCATGGTGACCGGAATAATAATACCGAAATATATGTCAGTGGCTGAAATAATCGGTATTATTTACTGATTAAGTGAAGGTGGAGGTCTTTTGTTTGTTTACACACGTGTATTGTCAGGAATGTGAATTTGGAATCATGGTTCTAGGACTCAAGTTCCCATTGCTTCATCTGAGCTGATAATAGTTTGGCTGTTTCGAAACAGCCCTTCTGTTTTTTAGACCTGAAATGAAAAATCTCTTTGGAAGCAGGGTACTCGCTGAGATTCACGTGACACAGAAACTTACCAGCTTTCTCACTTTTTTGACATTTTCCAATATTTTTTGCAAGTTGAATGGGGTTGCCACAGTCCATTTTTAAAGGCCCATGTGTGCCCCACGTGAACCCCTGGGGATTGTGGAGATGAAAACGTGCCAGCTAAGCACTGGGGAAGTGCTGGAAATTGCCATAAAATCACAAAGAACGGCTATACAACTTTTGTAAAATTCCTGTAAAGTGATGAAAAAGTCCCAGAATGTGCCAAAAAGTCATGGAAAGTCCCAGAAAGTGAGAAAAAGTCCCAGAAAATGACAAAAATGATAAACAGTCCTGGAAAGTGACAAATGAAAAAGTGGCGGAAGAACAAAATCGCTGGAAACTGATGAAGTAGCAACAGACACTCACAAGCACTCCTGAAAGCTCAGTATTTTTCTTCAGAACGGGAATGCTTGCTCTTATCTCAGCCTTACCATTTTTGCAGAGCAGTTCCACGAAAACGAAACAGCTGACAAAACTTTGATCAGAATTCCAACTGATCAAAATTTTTGTTCAGAGCTCTAACTGACCATTTTCTGCATGCAGCTTTAATGGCATCACCATTTGCTTACGGTCGCTACCATTTGCAGATGCAGAGAACAGCTGAGTGCCATTGTGTGCGTGCATAGAATGGCTGAGCACCATTTTGCATATGCACAAAATGGCAAAATAAAATTCAACCGTTCTGGGGAACAAAAATCGTAACAATCTTTCATTTCAATTTTCATTCAGACTGATTGACCAGATCTAAATAATAATAATAATAATAATAATAATAATAATATAAAATTTATTGTATCAACCATAGGTTATGACAAAAATGTACAATAAGCACAATAGCAATATACAATATAACATTACATCAAAATACCACCTTCAGCAAAATCAAGGTCATTATATAACCATAGTATCAAATTTATAACAATTTCAATTTACCAGAAGGGAAATGTTATTCTCCTACCTGCCCTAGCTCTTCTGGAGAGCTTGAGTACGGGAGAACTCCTGACCCCTAAGTGATTCAGTCCGAACCCCCGAAGTTTTAAATCAAACTTATCCCATCCCCGGAGGCTCTCAGATCACCAAAGAGGAGTGGTTATAAACATAATTCTTTATACAACAAGAATATTACAAATGACTATCAGTAATAATACAATAAAAGACCCATTTCCAATGGAAGCCAATCCTTACAACACACACCCCTTTTAAACCTGTCTCTTATACACATCTAGATGTGTATAAGAGACAGCCTTACAACACACACCCCTTTTAAACATATCGAGACTAGGATCCTTCTTTCCAATGGAAATTATTGTTATTCTTTATTGCACCCTAGCTCTTCCAGATCTTTCAAAAGTGGGATTCAGTTGGAAACAGACTTTCATTCCTAGATCCAACACACCGTAGGGACCACATTATCCCATATGCCCCATTATAATCCCTCCAATAAGCCAGAACTGAACCAGCCTTCTCACTGTGCACTCTGTGTGTCAAGTGCAGGTGCTTTCTGTGGCTGCTCTTCAGCTTTGGAACTCCCTTCTCAAGTTCTGCCAGAGCTCAAGTCTGTGCACCTTCTATAAATGATATGAAATGTTTCTATTTAGATGGGTTTTGGGTGTCCGGGGATGTGTTAGCGATTAGGGGATGGAGATGCATTTTAATTGTTTTTATTAATTTTTCTCACATTTGTAACCTGCCCTGAGCCCATGGCTTTGGAATAGTGCTGAAATTCGGTATTCGAAATTACTCAGTTTTTACTGAGTATTTCAGTATTCAACTTGGTTTTAACGAGTACCGAGTAACCGAGGAATCGTTCTGGTACTCAATATTCTGTACTCAGTCCGGTACTCAGACCAACGTACGGGGCTTTTCCTGCCCCTATATAAGGTGATTCGGTACTTGGTATTTGGAAAATACTTAGTACTCAGTTTTATTTTGCCAAGTATTTTACCGAATACCGAGTATTCATCTGAGATTCCGAGGACCGGCTGAACACTCAGAGTCAGTCCTTGGAAGCTTGGAAATACTCGTGAATAAAATGTTTACTATCTATCCAGGAAATGGTCTTATACCACTTATCCTCCACCACTGCTGCCCCCACTACCACCACCACCACCACCGTCGTCGTCATCATCATGCAAATTTGGATATCTAAAGCCCAGTTCTCAAACTTTTCTATGCGGCAGTGGATTTCTCTCACCTAGTGAAAGTCTAGCAGAGCTTTCCTACAACCCCAGTTCACCACTGGCCAGATATAGCCGCAGTTTAACACCTGTTGAGTAGCATGCGAGGGCCTCATCTGGCATTATACAAACAGACCTGACATTTGCAGAACTGGACCAGACTTCTCCACCTTGTTTTGTTTTTTTTTTGTGTTTCTTTCAAGTATATAATTCTCCTTCTGTTTTACCAGACAAATAGTCTGCTGCGATTATTGCTTCTTATCTTTTGTAGCTTTGGATTTGTTCCCATGCACCATTTTGTCCTCAACGATGCCTAAGCTGATTTTTTTTTTTTTTAAGCGCTAGCCAAAACAAATGAGAATCTTGGCTGGCTGCATGGTAGCAGCAGCTGGTTCGACTGTGAGCCTCTACACCTAGGGCTGGAACGGCATTTACTTTGACAGATGAAGATATTTCTTTTCCTTGTTAGGAGCTCTGGAAGCACAGTAGGCAAAAGAAAAATTAACATAATTTAAAAGGGATTTCTTGATCTTTTATGAACTACTCTATTCCCTTGTTAGTTTTCTGTATTGGTTACATGTCGTTCTAAACCATCCATTGCAATTGCATACTGACATTGTAGTATATTGGGTACAGCACCATACTGCGGGAGACCTGGGTTCTAATGGCAATTCTGTCTTTGACCTTCAGTTGACCTTACAAAGTTCACCTCATCTCTATTTCCACTATTGCATTTTCCACTTTGACGGTGAGATATTTGCAGGTAGGAAATCTCTCTCATCCTAGCATAAAAGGGGGCCTGATCTCAGTTAGGGCCTGTAGTTTTATTATTGTCATGCAAATATATTTTATCACTGTGGTTTTCAGAAGGATATTAGAGCTAAAATTAATAACCACCACTATTCAGTTTTGCCAAGGTCTAATTCTCTCACGTCTTCCAACCCAAGGTCTCCGTATGAACTTGGCATCATGAAGGCTTCCATGTGGAAAGGTTTTGGAGGACTGCACCTGGGACTAAGGACCATGCCTCCTCTTAGCCTTGTCCAACATATGGTTAGTATCTGCACTGTGACTAGCATGAATGCTGGGAGGAGGATTCAGGGGTGTGGTTAAGCCCTCTGGTTCCTGCCAGGCCCCACCCCTTTGGGGTGTCATCAGAGCATGATGCTCAGGGAAGAGGCATATCCACGTCAGAAAGGGATGTGGACCCTTTTGCCCCACACCTTTCTTATGTGACCACACTCCTGAGAATCATGACATCACAACATGCAGAAAGGGGTTCAGCCATTTAGGAAAGGGGGGGCAAAGCAAATCTTCCACTCTCTGGAACATTTGGTGACTAATTCCTCAAAGTCTGCTCTAACCCCTGGATTCGTTTTCCATGCCTTTCTCATCTTCCCTTCTAGCAGGGATCTACTAGCAGGGAAAACACAGTAAACATGGGTCCCTGGTTATATTAGAGCTAAAATTAATATCCACCACTATTCAGGCCTGCCAAGGTCTGATTCCCTCAAGTCTTCTAACCCAAGGTCTACTTGTAAACTCAACACCAGCAGGGATTCTATGTTCCAAGGTTTTGAGTGATTGCGTCTGGCTGGGGCTAAGGATCATGCCACCTCTTAAGTCTTGTCTATTTCTTACTTACCGTGGTGCTTCCAAGGCTTGTTCATGCCTGCTTAGGTTGAGAACCTCTATTCTACCTGGATTGCCTCTCCTGAGAGAGAAGAACATTTCAGAACGGGCATGCATTTTAACTGACTTTATGACAATGCTATCATTAGATTTATCAGTGCCCCAGCACCTATATGGCCATATTCAATAAAAACACAGAAGGACCCCCAAGCATTTATGGTGGGGGAAAGACTATTGTCTCTATTTTGGAGTTGTCCTGGCTTGGTTTCTCTTGTTTGTTTGCAACTGGACAGACAGAAGATGCAAAGTGATGGAGAAAAACAGAGAAATCTGATATTGTGTTTGGGTGGAGAAAGCTAATTGATTTGACAGTTAATCAAAACTACTAAGGTAAATCAATACTGAGTAAAACAATCCAGTTCTTGCATTCTATAGCCTATTCCCAGTGGGACTGTTGATTGTATAGCATCAGTGTCATCTATTTTAGATGAAAATGTTACCAACTATAATGCTGCTGTTGATGTTTCAAAATGATTTTAATCTCATTTCAATAATAGCTTCTGTCTCTCTTAGTGACACACATGCCATAACATTCTTGGCTAAATTGACAGCACTAATAACACACTCGGTTTTTACATTATTCGGACCACTGTCTGGATTTCTGAGCATTCGCGTTTGCTGCACGACTTGAAGGGTTTTCATCTTCTTTGAAAGCATTAGATAATTGAGTGCCAATAGCTTCCATTGACCTATGCAGGAGCTGGAGACACTCAAAAGCTTTGAAACATCAGGCCGCTTATTTAAATGTGCCGAAATTTAGGCACTTGAGTATAAACGTTCCGGCCACTAGCGACCTCCTGAAGGTCACTGATCTCTGTTTACATCCCAGATCAAACCCAGCCTTGACTTTTAACTACGGGACCAGGTTCCTCTGTCCTCTAAATTATACAAACATCTTCCATCTTGCAAAGTGGGGTGGATGTCACAGGAACAGATTCTCTTGATGTATTGCCAGCAATCCTGCTTATCGGTAGGGTTGGTTTTCCATCACAATGTTTTCCTACTCAAAAAAATGCAGTTTCCTCAGAATTGGAATTTTCTATGGGGAAAAGGTTGGTTTTGATAAAAAAAAATGTCACTGTGAAAAATCAGAATTAAATGTTTCATTCTGAGTCAACAAACCAAAACAAAACGTGTCTTTCAGCTTGTCTTCTGTTTGCTGACATGAAACCTTTCCCCGCTTCTCAAGTTGAAATATTTCATTTTGGTTACAAGGTTTAATGGGCCAATTCCTGGAGCAATTTCAAAGCTAGGAGTTGTACTCCAGCAAGGATGAAGGCCTATGGAAGACTCTCATGAGACCGTGAGACATTGTATGAAGGTACAGTGCCATGGCTCCAGGGTGGGCCATGACTCAGGTGATAGAGTGCATGCTTTGCGCGTATATGGTCCCACGTTCAATCCCTGACATCTCTGATTCAGGCTCTCTGGTAGCACTCCTGGGTGAGGAGGCCTCTGCCAGGGATACTGGAGGGTCTCAGGTAGCACACCTGGGTGAGGCCTCTGCGGGGATCCTGGAGGGTCTCAGGTAGCACGTCTGGGTGAGGCCTCTGCCGGGGATCCTGGAGGGTCTCAGGTAGCACGTCTGGGTGAGGCCTCTGCCGGGGATCCTGGAGGGTCTCAGGTAGCACG
>QEPC01009472.1:10220867-10251439 GCA_003113815.1 Sphenodon punctatus | reverse complement strand
GGTAGCACACCTGGGTGAGGTCTCTGCCGGGGATCCTGGAGGGTCTCAGGTAGCACACCTGGGTGAGGTCTCTGCCGGGGATCCTGGAGGGTCTCTGGTAGCACACCTGGGTGAGGTCTCTGCTGGGGATCCTGGAGGGTCTCAGGTAGCACACCTGGGTGAGGTCTCTGCCGGGGATCCTGGAGGGTCTCTGGTAGCATGCCTGGGTGAGGAGGCCTCTGCCGGGGATCCTGGAGGGTCTCAGGTAGCACACTTGGGTGAGGTCTCTGCTGGGGATCCTGGAGGGTCTCAGGTAGCACGTCTGGGTGAGGCCTCTGCCGGAGAACTGGATTTGAAACCCTGCTGCCGTGTCAGGTTGTGACAACACTGGGCTAAGATAGACCATTGGTCTGACTCAATTAGGCAGCTCCTTATAACTGTATGAAGCTGTAGATCAGGCAAGGGGAACCTCAGGCCTGGGGGCCAAATGTGACCCATGACTCACCTTTATTTGGCCCCTTTTCAGTTTCTGGACCTAGTTCCTACCCCCAAGCACTGAAAGACCAAGCTCCAGGGGAACGGAGCAGGGATGATTATTATTATTATATATTACCCTGCCCTTCTTGCTCAAGGCGAGTTGGGGCAGATCACAATTAAATTAAAAACACATTGTTAATACAAATATAAATATACAAATATAAAACCATAATTACAAACATAAAAATTCACAATGATTTGCATAAAACATACCCCCCCAACCCCCTAAGAAACCCATCCCCCCCATCCTCCTTCTCCCCCTGCCCCCCACCCCAGCCAAATGCCTGACAGAAGAGTCAGGTCTTACAGCTTGGATGGAAGACAAGGAGATCCAGGCTGAGCCGGATCTCCACCGGGAGGGCATTCCAAAGCGATGGTGTGGCCGCCGAGAACGCCCGCCTGTCCGTTCAGACCCGCTGGTAGCACGGGACTTCTAGGAAGGCACTCCCAGATGACGGCAGGGGTCACCCAGTCACCTAGGGGATGAAACAATTTTTCAGGTAAGCAGGGCCCAGGCCGTGTAGAGCTTTAAAGATTAAAACCAGCACCTTGAATTGGACCCAGAAGACAACAGGCTTATAAGCATTTGTATAGCACCAGCTGTGTACCTGGTGCTTTACAGAACAAATAAGATAGACGTGGTCCCTGCCTACGGCTTACAATCTAATAGACATGGAGGGGAGAGACAAGGAGAGGGGACATAGGGAGAGACAAGGGATAAATTAATTCAAGTGGATGCGAGGTCTCAGGTGCACGTGCTTGGCTTGGTTGCAGTTAGGCAGGAGTCTGCGGGGAGGTCAGACATTAAATATTGTTAGGAAAGTTCTAACAGGCGTTGGGAAAGGTGTCGAGGAAGAGGTGGGTTTTGAGGAGGGATTTGAAGGTGCGGAGGGAGGTGGCAAGGCAGATGTGGGCAGGGAGGGAGTTCCAGGCGTGGGGGGCAGCAAGGGAGATGGGACGGAGGCGGTTAGGGGAGCAGTGGAGATGAGGGAGAGCAAGTGTGAGGGTTTCGAAGGGGTAGGGGACAGGGGAACCCACAGACCTGACACTTCACACACACACCTCGCAGTCGGGGGACTCCAATGGGGCAGAGGCGCTCACAGTTCCGCGAATAAAGAGTTCCCTCAGGGTATTAGGTGGCCCAGTTAGCTCCGTGAGAAGCGAGGCCGTGTCATCATAGGGAACGGGATCAGCGGAGACTGTGAGCGTGCCCCCTCCGCACTCCATGGGGGGACAAGGTCCCTGCCCACACTCTTGCACTCCCACACACCACACCTCCCAGAAGACAGTGCCCAGGGCAGAAACCTCGTGACGCACGGTGGAGGAAGGGGGAAGAGGCCCGGGGCAGGGGAACAGGAGGGGGAAGAAACTACCACCGCGCTCGGGGGAGAGGCACAAGAGTTCCCTCGGGGGATAGCACGTGTGCCACCAACAGTAATACGACAACAACACAGTACCAACAGTATGACGAGGACAACACAATAATCAAGCACTCACCTCACTCGCTCACTCTCGCACTCCTCGCACACTCACCACGACCACAGACTCTCAGAACAGGGTTTAGCCCACGCACAACTCTCGCTCCACGCTCGGGGGCCAGCTTCACAGATAGACTGATCGCCGGCTCTGAGCCCTTGTGGCAGCCGGCCTTAAGTTCTAGCTCCGCCCCTGCTGCGCCTGCAAACGTGCAGAGCGGCGTCGCCCTGCTGCTGGCCCCGCCCCCTCCCTCTCTGGAGCCACGGGGATTCCCTTTGCTGGCTGTATCCCCACTTCCGGGTTCGGGGGCGGGTCCTCTATGGGGCTTTCCTGCCGTCGGGGACCAGTGCCGGGGTGTGTGCTGGGTGGCGCCGGACTAGGTGTGTTACCGGCGGGGTCGGCGGGCATTCCCCGCCCCAGATCCCCTCCTCCACCCCGGTCTAGTCGCCTCCTCTGCCTATTCCTAACAGCAAGGGAGGGGGCAGAGGAGGAGCGGAGAGTGCGTACAGGAGTGTGTAAGGAGACTAGGGCTGAGAGGTAAGGGGGAGCCAGGTTGTGAAGGGATTTGTAAGTGAACATCAGGAGTTTGTGAAGGATGCATTCGGGAAGGGGGAGCCAGTGAAGCGAGGAGAGGAGAGGCTGCACGTGGTCGAAGCGATGGGCTGAGTGGATGTTCCTAGCAGCGAAGATTTGGATGGAGATAAGGGGGGACAGGTGAGAGCGGGGGAGGCCAGTAAGGAGGAGCTTGCAGTAGTCAAGGCGGGAGATGACCATGGCATGAGCAAGGGTTTTGGCTGAGGAAACAGAGAGAAAGGGGCGAATCCAAGCAATGTTATGGAGGCAGAAACGACAGGACTTGGTAACAGAGTCGATGTAGGATTTAAAGGAAAGGTGAGTGTTGAAGATGAAGCCCAAGCTACGGGCTTGGGGAACAGGGTGGATGGTGACCCCATCAATAAGGATGGACAGGGAAGAGGGAGAGGAAGGGAAGGGAGGAAAGGAGTTCAGTCTTAACCACGTTGAGCTTGAGCTGACGTCAGGACATCCAGGCGGAATTATCAGACAGTTGATGAGGTGAGCTTGGACAGAAGGGGAAAGAGAGGGGGTGGAGAGAGAGAGTTGAGTGCCATCAGCATAAAGGTGATATTGGAAGCCATGGGAGGCAATGTGTTTGCCAAGGGACAGGGTGTAGATAGAGAAGAGGAGAGGGCCCAGGACAGAGCCTTGGGGAACCCCAACAGAGAGGGGGAGGGAGGAGGAGTTGGAATTGGGAAGAGACACATTAAAGGAGCGATCAGAGAGGTAGGAGGAGAACCAGTCAAGAACAGAGCCACAGAAGCCACAGCTGGCGCTATACAAATGCTAATGCTAATAATAATAATAATTAATAATACCCCTGGAGTGGCAGCAACCCCGCCATTAAAGAAGGTTTCAGAGTGGGTGGGGACAGGGCCAGCACTCCATTTCCACCCACTCTGAAAACTTTCTTCTTGGCGGGACCTTTTCACATTGCCTGAGTGCTGCTAGGAAATTGTCAGAGCATGTGTGGGTAGTGTGCTTGCCCTGCTTCCCACACACCCACCCATGAAAATTTCCTAGTGGAGCTCAGGTAACTTGCAGAGACCCCCTCAGCATCCAGGGACTGAGGTCAGTTAAAGCCCCTCTCTCCAAGGAAGAACCCTTGGCCTCCCATTTCTGTGCACAAGCCCCGCTCGTATCAATAACCTACTGACCCACGTGGGTAATGGATGTGCATACACTGATATCCACTCACCATCCCCCTAGGATTAACAAAACCCTGACTTTCCATGTTCTACCAAACCGGGGTCCTAGACCCACTTACTAGGGGTGGGAATATCGGTTCTCCCGAGATCCGATATTGCCGGTATTTGGGTGTATCGGCTTAATCCGATAAATCCAATATTTACCGGTACCGGCATAACAGATTTTTAACATTGGCCACGGTCTCTGATTTTTTACATTGCGGCCATTAAAGTCAATAGCCGCAATGTTAAAAATCCGATACCGCGGCCAATGTTAAAAATCCGGTATGCTGATACCGGTATATCCGGTACCTGGGAGATCCGATACCGGTACATCTGGTACCCGGTATTCTCCCCGGTGTCCCACCCCTACCACTTACTGAGTTAAGAATTCAGTTCCCCATCTCATTTCTGGCCTGTTTGCACACAGAACCACAGAAAGATCTTGTTTGTTCCTTTGTTTTTATTGTTCTGATGTTTTTTTTTCCTTTTTTCTTTTTGTGGCAAGATGATAACGGCACAGACTAGCTGCTTCCTTGCCGTATTTATTACTGTTAGCCCAATCTGCCTTCCCTTGTTTTATTTTAATTTTCTGAGTGAGAATGAAACACAGTTGGAATCAACTAAGTGTTACTAATGGCGCATCCTTATGGAGTTCACTCTTGCTTTACTTACTCATTTTGTCACCCGGGAAATATATCATCTGCTCAAGTCAGGGATGATAATGGAATCCCTTTCTCTTCTAGCCTCGATGATCCCAACCCCAAAAGATTTCAGGATTATGCATGCAGGCTGACAGGTCTCCGAGGTTCCATCCTCCCTACAACCCTGCTGTCACCAGACCGAAGGCGGATGTTGTGCCAGTTTCCTTTCTCATTACCGTCTCTCTTATGAAGATGAGGCACTGGGATTTAATGCCTGAGATATAGCCTGTGAAATATGGCTACATGCTCTGTGGTTCTGACCTTTTCATTATTCAGCCTCTTGATTGACTGGCTATCACAGCCCTCTCCCCACAGATTGGCAAGACTGTAATCATGGGAGGAATGGAACGGCTAGATAATCAGCAATACAGAATAGCGAAAAGGTCAAAATAATCCAGGGTAAGGAACAGATGGATATGTGGATAGGCAAAACTTGGTTGCCGGGACTGAATATACACTTTGTAGACTTCCCTTAGAAGTACCTTCCTTCCTAGACCTGAAACAAGTACCCACATAAAGGGCATATACTCATCAAAATTATGGTACCCAACCTGACCCGGCAACATTGGGCACTAACCAGTATCGAATTAGTGCCTGACAGGCTACCTGATTTACCAGTTTAATGATTTTCTGACTTCCAGTACCAATTTGCCAACTTCCCAGTACTGATTTGCCGACTTCCGGTACCAAATTTCCAGTTTTCGGTACCGATTTTCCAGTTTTCAGTTCTGATTTTCCAGTTTTGCTGTTACCAAAATTGGATGATAAAACAGAAAACAAGGAACTAGTTCCAGGAACTCCAGAAAGCCAGGAAAACCTGGCAATGCCCAGTATTTTGGGTAATCTGCTGTCTGACTTTCGGGTACAGATTGGGCACGCGACAGATTACCCAGAATTTTGAGTATTATGGTACCCGAAATTAGCTACCATTTTCGTCTCTATAACCCTTCCTTCCTTCCTTCCTTCCTTCCTTCCTTCCTAGGAAACAAAAAAATAATGGTTTAAAAATATGGCTGCCAAACAACATGGTGTCACTGTTATTTGTACTGATCTTTTTTAAGCGGGTGGGGGACCGGGGCTTGTGCTGGCCAGCTGGCAGTGAAATAGTCTTCTGACTAGGTGGAATCTTCAAACACCCACAGAGAGTGTCGTTCTACCTCAGATCCTGCTCAGAGACACTACATTCGTCTACAAGGATCCAATCAGAGGCTAGGAGAAGAGGATGTAGGCAGAATGCAGCCTCTTTCTGAGATAGCCACGTCCCCTCTCCAAGCGCCATGAAGTTCAAGTTCCTAGAAAGCGGTGTGGACACATCAGAATTGGTATGGGGAGCCCCGTCAACCCCATCCATTTTCAATGTGTTTCTGCCCCAACTGAAGGACTTGGAAAGGGCAGATTCAGGCAGGAGCCAGGGGGTGCAAATCCGCTGCGTCCCATGCCCAATGCCCATGTGGACTAGCTATATTAGGTAGGCAGAGATTAGCCTGTTAACTCTGCCTAGCTAATACATTTCTAGTCTTAATTTCACCATTAATACTGTTGTCCTTTGTCTCCTTTCTGTGGTAATATATCAAGTATGTGAACCCTTTGCAGTAAGGACTCCAGTGTGATACATCTCGTCTTTCTCCCTGTAACCATGAGGTGAAAGCAAGGCTAATAAAGTGTGAGTTTTTGTTGGTAATTGTTACAGGTTTCTCCATTTCTTGCTAAGACACTCTTGCTATGTGTGCAATGCCGCTCCGCTGCAGAGCAGACCTCAGGTTCAAGGAGATGCTAATTATCACCGTGCTGAACAGTTGAACCGCCTTAGCTCATTAGGGGCCTTCTGATCGCTGAGACTCAAATTCCTAATTGCGATGGAGCGTACAACTCTAATAACATGGATCCGTGGCATTGCAAACCGGTCTATTTATTTACATTAATCCCTTCGGTGATCGCCGTGTGCTCCTTTCTCCGAGTTCTCCTTGTAAGGTGCGACGCAACCCAAAGGGTAGAAAATAATTACCTCCAATTAAAGAACATGCAGCACAGGTCAAGGTCAAGGTCACACTCTAGGGGAATCTTTGCTTAACCACTTTGAGGCAGGTTCAGAATGGGCTAATCAAAACTCTGACCTCTGGCAGCAGTAATATGTTATCAAGGGAAAATTGAGTTGTGTGCAACACAAGAGGGGGAAATGTGCTCATCCTTACTCATGAGGGAAGTCTCATGGGAAAATTCAGATTTGGTGTAACGCCACTGTGACTGGATTAAATCCACTGCATTTCATGCATTTCCAATGCACCGATGAACCCAGTATAACTATCTTGATTAGATAGCTAGGTGAGGCATCTTACCTGTTCAACCAGCGTAACCAAGAGGATAAGCTGTTGTTGAACTTGGATCTGGGAATCTAGGATTCAGATTCCATCTTAGTTGGGAACTCAGTGGGTGACCTTGTACAAATCATTATTGTCATGTTCACACAAACAAAACAAAACTGATTTAGCAATTATTCAGGTATTGGTACCTCCTTTTGGTATTGTTCATTCACACTATATGACTTAAACGGTTTAGTACCACTGTCATCTGTCCCCAATGGCCATGTCATGTAAATGCACACAACAGCTATCCGTTCATGCCTTGCACAAAAAGCATCCTGGGATGAATTCCATAGTGTTCTCAGCAGGCGAGACACTTGACGCTAAAAGCCTGGGAATGATTTGTAGACCATATTTGCCAACCAAAGACGGAAAAGGTTTGCAGCATTACTCAGTACTTTGGTTTGGAAAGCAATGGGGAGAATCTGCCCCTGATATTTCCAGAGGACAAATTTCACTTTCTATTCCTGAATACTGTCACTTGACATGTGAAGGAAAATGAGGTACGAGTAATTCAAGGACTTATTCAACTGATTTAGATGTACGTGTGAATGCAGCAAACTGAAACGGATAGTCGATTTGCTACCTGCAGGTAATCCCCCAAAGTCCGGGTAGCTTGTCAGGTGACCAGCCAGTACCCAGTTACCAAGTTGGGCACCTAATCACCCAAAAAACGAGGATCACTATTAACTTTTTACCATGGATTATAGTGACCAATGTGCAGTGCAATTTGTGGCCGGCTGCCACCAGACGTTTCCCCCACCATGTGGCAAGCAGCTGGCTGCTACACACTCCATCTTTGGGAAAAGTCAACGGACGCGTTGCATAGCAGCCTTACTCCAACTGGGGTGAGGATACCCAGCTGCCATGGCAACCCGGGTGCCAGGGCCCCTTCTGCCCCACCCTATGGCAAGCTCCACAGCGGGGCTTTGAGTGGCAGGCACTGTCACCTGTCACATACTGCCACATCATGGCAGGGGATGGGATTTAGTTCAGGCCGGGGGAGGCAGGTGGGGCAGGGCCAACGCATCCGCTGGTGTGGCCGGCACCTCGGCCTGCCCCGGCCGCAGCAGTAGATCTGTCAGCAGCCTGACTGCCCCATGGGGGCTGACCCTCTGCTCTGCACCCTGCACTGGCCTCGAGCGTGGTGCAGCGCTTCCCCGCCATGGGGCCACACAGGGGTCCGTCCCCTGGCAGCTCATCCGGCTGCCCCCTCCGTTCCACATTATTTGTCCATTTCTGAATGTTCCCAATCATTTCCCCTCTCTTGGTACATGGCAGAAATGAGAAGGGAAACAAAATGGAAATAGAAACCTAGAAATTCAGAAATGGGAATGGTATTTTGGTAAATCGGGAAGCCCATTGGGCAGTAACCAGGTTTCAGTGACTACCTGGTTCAAGTTGGGTACTGCAGTTTTGGTGAATATACCGATTTTTGTGCATATTTGTTTTCAGCTGTAAAACGTGGCCTAACTCTCAGCCTCAATTCTCCAATTCTCCACCTGTAAAGTGAGAACGGTAATAACCTAACTCACAGGGTTGTTGTGAGAGATCAGGATCAGGGCCTCTAGATCAGGATTGTAAAGCACTTATAGGGGCTATATAAATGCTAATAAATAATTAGTGACTTGAGTTGGTAATGGTCATCACTGTTCCTTTGCTGCTATCAGCAGTTACCATGGATTTCCTTGAAACAGGGTATTAAATAGTTATTCTTTGTTGCCAAAGAAATATTGGCAATGGGTGCATCTCCTGCCTAGCCGTGCCCATGTCACTGGGCTTGTTCAACCCCTCTATCATTTCCCCATACTGATTGCTCCAACTTTCTTTATGAGTTGGGCTCCCATAATGTGATGTGTGTGGCTCATTTTGTAAGGCCACAACAAAGTCAGACATCAACGCAAAACTTCCTTGGTGCTAGTCAAGATATGGCAAATAAGCAGAAATGTGCGGCTCAAAAACCCTCTGGAGCAGGGTTGTGACTGGGTACATCATGGATCAGGGGTCTCGAACCCAGGCCCCCAAGGGGACCGAGCCACTGCCTTACCACGTGCACCAACCACAAGCTGAGGCCAGATTACGGGACAACATTCCATGAGGCGCAATCGAACATGAGCCTGGCACAGCTGGAGGTCACGGGTTCCTCAGCCCTGTTTCAGATGATACATTCTTCAAGATAAGGACGGCCTCTTACTATTGGACAGTGCTATGTTTTCATGCAGGCTCCTGATTTCAAATGAGGCCTCTATAGCGCTGGTTTTAAAAATCTCGTGACGCTTCCTCCATTCAAACCTGACATCTTGCGTGAAGGATTTTTGGCACCACTGTCCCCAAACCCGAGCCTGAAAACCCTAGTCTGATCCTTACCAAGGTCCAAACACAGAGCCTTCTTCCCATCCCAGAGTTTGCTCATGTTTCAGACACCCCATTGTTAAAGGATCAGACATTTAATTCTTAACCCATGGGGTCCTCCTGTCCGGCCTTGATCCTTCTTCTGTAGCTTGGCCTTTTGTCTACCCCATTCCCACATGAACTTGGCGATCCTCAGGTAATGCTTGCTAATTAGCCCCAAACTGCAGGCTCTCGACAGCAGGTGGAAGGGCCTTTGTTAATTGTGCCTTCAGGCTGTAGAGGTCTCTCTGCCTAATCAGCTCCTCTCTGGAGTGATGTTTTCTTAAAGCAGGTTCCAGGCAGCTCTTTAGCCACATGAGCCTGAACTCACAAAATAAACTGTCTTCCACCAGCAGCTGAAGATGTTTGCACGGGAGCTTTGACAGTTCGTGACAAAATCGCCAAATACTTGGTTTTTACTGCCAAGCGATCAAAGGTCAGCATTGACTGAGTTGTGTGCCGAAAAGGTTCAGAGCCAGGGAGCTGCAAGTAGGATATTTCTCTTTTATTTCAATGGAGGGAGTTAAATGTAGCTGATGGGTTGGTCCCCCTCCCCCGCTCCTCCTTTTTCTGTACTTCTGCTAGGAATTATTGGAGGCTTGATAATTGCATCTAAATGGACGTCTCTGAAATAGGATAGCGTTTCAACATCTGATGTTTCTACATGATTAGTCACTGCTGGAACCATTTTAACAATCTTTTTATTTGGCTAATTTTTTTTATTCAGGCTGCCTTGAAATTGGATATGTTTGGAGAAGCCGTTTGTCGAGTGGCTGGAAGAGGTCTGGTGAGGGATGGCATTGGCAGGGTAGGTTCCTGTAGGCCAGACCTTTGACTAGGTACGTGGTCATCCCATCCTTCAGTTTGCCCAACTCTAAAATAAGGCTAAAAAAAACACCACACCTTTCTCCCCTTCAAGGGTGTGGTTAATCTTCAAGTGGAATCTGAGGCACCATTAGTTTTTAACTAGAATTGAGGAGTTGTAGGGGGCTTGCGAGCTCCAATAGTAGCCTCCATCAAGGTCATTCATGGGTAGGGTGGCCATACCTCCCCTTTAAAAGAAGATGCTTATGAAAAAGTGTCAGTATGGCCACCCTAATCATGGGCACCCAACTGATACCCACTTTACAGGCTGGCTGCTGGGAAGGGGGGCAGGCTGGTAAGTGCTAGCCATGTACCCCATGTAGGAGAATGGAAGCTGGTAGCTAAGTTTGCAGCGCTACAGCTTCTCGTTTCCAACATGGGATGTGGACCTACCTCCCCTTCCCTCAGTAGCTCACCAGGTAAGGCATCACTGCTACCAGGGAGAAGGTTTGCAGGAACTGCCCATGCAGGGACCTCAGGAGTGCTCTTCCCGAGACTAACAGGCAGGGATGGGACTATCGGCAAATTATTAGTTACCGGTTTTATCGGTATCGGATTAATCCAGTATTGGATTTATCGGTATCGGTATATTGGTTTTTTAACATTGCCGATTTTTCAGATCTTTAACATTGCGGTCATTGTTAAAATGGCTGCAATGTTAAAGATCCGAAAAATCGGCAATGTTAAAAAAACAATATACCGATACCGATATCAGTATTATCGGATTAATCCAATATCGCCAATTATCGGCATTATCGGATGAATCTGATACCAATAGTCCCATCCCTACTAACAGGACAGGCTTCATGTCAGGTGGCTCAACCTAAGACTAGCCCTGGTGTGGAAGATTTGCACCACTGGGACAGAGGCAGCAGGAGGAAAAAGCCCTTCTTCTGGGGTGGAGGCATCTTCTCCTTCTCCACTCCTCCACCTCCTTAAAGACTACTGAGAGAAGGAGGCACTGGGTGAAACAAACATGCTGACGGCGAGGCAGCTCCCTGGTCTGCCCCGGGCTGAACCACTGCAGCTGCTGCTCCTCAGGTTGGCAGGCAGGGTTGTTCACACGAGTAGACCACAAGCGTTAACCCAGGCATGGGGGCTGCTGGTACACATCCCTCCATGCCCAGGGAAGCCCGAGGAGCTGTCCACACGGGGCAGGATTCCCAGATCAATGCGGCACAGTAGGATTGGACCCTGGAAAGTGTGGCTGTCGAACAGCTGATAGGAGTGCTCCTGGAGCCCTGGGCACTCCATTGCATGTTTGGAATATGGGTGAACGCACCAAACAGCTGACCGGGGAGGCTTGGAGGACAGCGTTCACCCTAGCCCCACTGAACAGCTGATGGAGACGTTTCAGTCCCGTCCCCCCCCCATCAGCTGTTCAGCGGGACCAAGATGAACATGGGGGCCCAATCCATGGACCCTGCCTAGCAGCGGGACCGGGCAGGCCTACCAGATGTGCGGGTCCATGTTGGCCTGGATTGGCCCAGGTGGGCGGGCTTTGACCCGGGATGCGTCTCCAAAATTTTCCAAAGGATGCATCCTGTAGTAGCTGGCAACCCACTCCAGGGCAGCAGACACGGGCCCACATCTGGCGGCAGGGACAGAAAAAATTAGCAGATGAGTCCTGGGCCAACGATGGGCTACTGTCATGTCTGTTTTCACCCATTGGCTCACTCCCTGTTAAACAGTAACACCCCTTTCAGAAGCAGGCCCCTCAGCTGCCTTTGCAGGAGGAGAGCAGCTGACGGTGGACAGTGAGCAGGGCGCCTGCATGCTGCTGCTGAGTGGAAAACAGGGCTGGCCTTTGAGAAAGAGGGTCCCAGGTTAGGGGCCAGGGCTGGGGCACTGAAAAGGAGCAGTGCCTGGCTGCTCCAGGCATGGGATGAGGGGAGCACCGCTGCACTCCCACAGCCAGTTCTCGGCTCCTGGGTTGGCTGCTTCCTGCAGGCCTGTGCCTCAGCCTCCTCTGCTTTGCCAGGGGCATGGCCTTGCCCCTGGGGGCAGGGGGGAGAGTTATGCCCACGATCCTGCGTCACTGGCACTGCCCCTCTCCAGAATTCTGCACTGCCCACCCCCACCCCTTTCCTCCTCAGCTTCTGCCATATATGTGTGAGATGAGCAGCAGAGCCACTCCCATGTGCCACAGGGACTTTGCCTCTCCCCCTCTCTTCCAGGGCCCCACGGGAAGTGTCCATCACTGTTACCCCACAGGGAGAGGGTCTGCAGGAACCACCCATCCAGGGACGTCATGAGTGCTGCTCCCAAGACGACCATCCCTACGGCTCTCTCGGAGAACGCTTGTATCATTCCAGTGGCATTGCAGTTAACTATTGCTCTCCCCTCTGGAACTTTTTGTTGTCGTTGTTGCTACTTTGATTATTTTTAGAACATTCGCCTTCGAATTTGCCACCTCTGCTCAGCATTAGCTGTGGTGCTATCAATTCCCTCCTTCTGCAGCATCTGGGTTAGAAGGATGCTCTGCACAGTCCTCAGCGCAGTCTCCTTTCATTTTGTCTGCACGCCGCATTTATGAGTTTCTGCTTTTTACAAGTCGAGATTGCGCTGGCTCCCAGTTTATTACTAGTAGTTCAGTACTGACAAGAGACAGCAAATCAAGTATCAGTGCCCCATTAAGCTGGGCTCTGTCCACAGACATGAAAACACAATCCCCACAGATGCAAGGGTGATTGCTCATTCTCTCCTGTAAATCAATGGGTGTTTTTACACATACTTGTCTCCTGCACGTTTGCTGTTACATCCGGAACTTTCTGTGTGTCTAAATCACTCACCCAGATCGTAAACATCCGGCTCTTTGAACTTCTGCATAGAACTTCTCCCAGAACTTTTGTGTGTAAAAAGTTCTCCTGGTAAACTGCTTTGCTCCAGGCAGCTGTGGTCACTTGGTTTCCATGGCAGCCCTTCATGTCTACAGCTGCGGCTACTTTAGGCTGCCTCAGGGCAGTGTGTGTGTGAAGAATGCATCCAGGAACTGCCTCAGGGCAGTGTGTGTGTGAAAACTTAATCCGGAACTTACTTGTGGACTTGTAAACCCAGAAGACTGAATCATCTGGAACTTTAACGTGTGTCTAAAAATGCCCTATATCTGCACTGCATCTTCCCAGGCAAGCTAGTTTACTCTTCTACTCTCTGAGCAATAAATCCAGGTCTGAGCAGCAATTAGAGCTGAAAGGAGTACACGCAAAAATGGGTATACTGTCAGAATTGCAGAACTGAACCCAACCTGATAAATCTCGGTACTAAGCATACTAAGCAGGACCCAACGGATTACGCAATGTACCTTTTATCATTTTTTTTTACTTCTGGTACCGTTTTTCTGACTTTCCACCCCAATTCCTGTACAGATGTACTGTTTTATAGATCAGTAACTCAGTAATGGTAATACCTGGTATTTGGGGGCTAACTGGATTCTCAACACATTACTTGGGTACTGATCAGGCACCCAATAGACTGCCTGAAAATATGGCTATTACCCCCACAGCTAGGAAATGTACTACTTGTTTGCGCTCCGGTGGTAATTCTAAAGCCCTATTTCTATGTGATAATGGTCAACTGTGGAAATTTTGGAAGCTAAACCCTTTCTCCGATGCCCCTGTGACCTCTGCCTTTCACCAGTTCTACTCTACGTGCCGTTTTCCTAGAAACAATGTGAAGAAAGTGTCGTCTGGTGGTTACGGCAGTGAACCAAGACTTTGGAGTCTACAATGGCTTCTGGTAGCTTCCTAGGCAGTAATTCAAGGTGCTGCTTTTGACTAACACTGAAACAGGTAACCAGTTTGTTATTCACATTTTCAGATAGCTCTTTGAATACCTGAGCAATATTTGTGATCAAAACCAGATATTCACGTGTCTGATTTTACAGCTGTCTCATTATTTTTGCCCCAAGTTTCTGGGTTTTTCGGTTTGGTTATTTTGGTTTTTCAGTTATTTCACCTGTGTCATGTTTGGCAATTACACATGTGTAATAGTGCAAATATTGACAAGTTGACTTGACAGAAATAACCTAACCAAAATGGATTCCCGACTAACCAAAATGGATTCCTGACTAACCAAAATGGATTCCCAACAACATGCAAACAGATATTGGCTATTACCTGGTTTGTCATTTTTTGTTTAGGTGGTGTAAATTTTATAGGTTTACTTTACTTGTTTTGGGGGGACCCATTTTGATTTTAGTTTTGACCTATGAAGCCCTAAATGTCACGTGGCTTGTGCTACTTCATGATACCAGATGTCACTGAGACGGCCCTCTTTCAAGTACCATTCATTTGCCACGTCCTTGAATTAAGGGCACGTAGAGAGGTGTTCTTGAATCTTGATGGCTGCTTCTCAGTTATGAAACCCTCTTTCCCTGGAGGCTTATCAAAGCCAGAGCCTGAACATTTTTTCAAGGTGATAGATCTTTTTATTTGGCCAAGTGTTTGGCTGGTGGTGATAGGGAGTGGGGGGTTTCTTGAGGGGACTTTACTTTGGTTATTATGGTTTTTTGTTCACTTCAGTGTTTTGGTTACGCCATGTAATGGCACATGTGCAAGAGTGCTAATATTGCCAAAATGACATGACCAAAATAACTGAACTGGGGGGAAAAAAGCAACTTGAAACAACCGTAACTGATACCTGACAGAGCATAAATGAATATCAGTTATTACCCAAACCACCATTTTTGATTTGGGAAGGATATATTTCATAGGTTCACCCATTTTTTTGGGGGGGAGGGAGGGACTCATTTCAGCTCATCTCTGCTGCTCCCCCAGAACCCCAGCTGCAGGGTGATGGTGGCAGGTGAGACTGGGGAAGAGGATGACTAAAAACCCACTGCTCCGGGACCAACTCAGACCATGGGAACTGGTTGCCATGAGAGGCTGTAGCATGGGGACAGCTGCACTGAGGCCCTTTTCACACAGACACTCTAACACTGATAAAATGGGTGTTACATTTTAGTACACATGTTGCAGGGCACCCATAAAACACACCTGCAACCCTGCAACATGTATACTAAAATGTAACACCCATTTTATCAGTGAGCATCTTTAGACACACGATAAAGTTCCAGATGTTTTAATCTTCTGGGTTTACAAGCCCACAAATAAGTTTCGGATTCATTTTTCACACACACTGCCCGGAGGCAGTTCCATCCTGGATGCATTCTTCACACACACACTGTCCTGAGGCAGCCTAAAGTAGCCGCAGCTGTAGCTGTGAGGGGCTGCCATGGAAACCAAGTGACCACAGCTGCCTGGAGCAAAGCAGTTTACCAGGAGAACATTTTACACACAAAAGTTCTGGGAGAAGTTTCATGCAGAAGTTTCTGGGTGAGTGATTTAGACACACAGAAAGTTCCGGATGTAACAGCAAACATGCAGGAGAAATGTGTGTGTAAAAACACCCAGTGTTAGAGTGTCTGTGTGAAAAAGGCCTATGTGGAGCCCTACGCTGGGTTCTTTTCTGCACGTTTCATAATGGGTTTCATGCTGAACTAAAGCAAGATGAGAGGATACCAAGGGGAATCCCTGGTTGAAAGAGGCAGAAGAACATACATAAAGTCAGATCCGTGTGGTTCGGGGGGAAGAGGGATTCTGCAGAGTCTCCCCCCCGCCCCAAGCATTGATGTTTGCAACATATTTGACTTTTCAAAAATGTTTTTCAAAAATTTTCTCCGAAGATTCTAAAATGCCTCAAGTTTCATGGGAGGGATGGAGGAGGGGCAGGGAGGATTTTGTCCTTTGAAAACTTATTTTTCATTGACGTTTTGACACATCAACTCCTCCCTAGCCATGGACAATTAATTTATTATTATTATTATTATTATTATTATTATTATTGTTGTTTTGTTTTGTTTTGTTTTGTTTTGTTTTGTTTTGTTGTTGTTGTTATTATTAGCTTTTATATAGCACCAGCGATGTATCTGGTGCTCTTAAAGAGAACAGGATTTGCAGCAATGGAACGCTCTGAAGGTCAAAGCTAGAGTCTATCTTCACAATGAGGGTTACATTCTGTTCCGTGCAGCGCTCCACCTTTCAGCTTGTGGTGCTCTGGAACATCCCAAACCTGGGGCACCAGCCAGAGGTGGAGCTCCTGTCCATCTGCTGAGTGGACTGAATGGTGCTGCAACTCTGCTCCCAGCTGGCGGCTGCTCCGGGATACCCCATAGATTTGCAGATGACAGCCTAGAGTGTTGGGTGATTTACCCACAACTCTATGGTGTGTGGGGTGGGGCCTCTGCATGGCTGGATCGCAGGCCATGGCTATCACCACATCCACATAAACCCAGCACAGGCAATGTTGGACATAGGGTTGGTCACCCCCAGAGCAGGTCCGCGTTTAGTCCCAGATCTGTCTGAAGACACCCTAGGTTTTAAACCAGTGTTGTGCACTTTGACCTGTTGTGCAGAGGCTGGCCACTGTCAGACAAGATACTGGGTAGGATGGATCAGTGGTCTGGGCAGAATGGACCCAGTTTGGTGCTTTTTATGTACTTTAAGGGACGGAGGATTACACTCTTTGTCATGTTTGCAGCCCTTCTTTTCTTACCTNCTAACCAAAATGGATTCCTGACTAACCAAAATGGATTCCCAACAACATGCAAACAGATATTGGCTATTACCTGGTTTGTCATTTTTTGTTTAGGTGGTGTAAATTTTATAGGTTTACTTTACTTGTTTTGGGGGGACCCATTTTGATTTTAGTTTTGACCTATGAAGCCCTAAATGTCACGTGGCTTGTGCTACTTCATGATACCAGATGTCACTGAGACGGCCCTCTTTCAAGTACCATTCATGTGCCACGTCCTTGAATTAAGGGCACGTAGAGAGGTGTTCTTGAATCTTGATGGCTGCTTCTCAGTTATGAAACCCTCTTTCCCTGGAGGCTTATCAAAGCCAGAGCCTGAACATTTTTTCAAGGTGATAGATCTTTTTATTTGGCCAAGTGTTTGGCTGGTGGTGATAGGGAGTGGGGGGTTTCTTGAGGGGACTTTACTTTGGTTATTATGGTTTTTTGTTCACTTCAGTGTTTTGGTTACGCCATGTAATGGCACATGTGCAAGAGTGCTAATATTGCCAAAATGACATGACCAAAATAACTGAACTGGGGGGAAAAAAGCAACTTGAAACAACCGTAACTGATACCTGACAGAGCATAAATGAATATCAGTTATTACCCAAACCACCATTTTTGATTTGGGAAGGATATATTTCATAGGTTCACCCATTTTTTGGGGGGGGAGGGACGGACTCATTTCAGCTCATCTCTGCTGCTCCCCCAGAACCCCAGCTGCAGGGTGATGGTGGCAGGTGAGACTGGGGAAGAGGATGACTAAAAACCCACTGCTCCGGGACCAACTCAGACCATGGGAACTGGTTGCCATGAGAGGCTGTAGCATGGGGAGAGCTGCACTGAGGCCCTTTTCACACAGACACTCTAACACTGATAAAATGGGTGTTACATTTTAGTACACATGTTGCAGGGCACCCATAAAACACACCTGCAACCCTGCAACATGTATACTAAAATGTAACACCCATTTTATCAGTGAGCATCTTTAGACACACGATAAAGTTCCAGATGTTTTAATCTTCTGGGTTTACAAGCCCACAAATAAGTTTCGGATTCATTTTTCACACACACTGCCCGGAGGCAGTTCCATCCTGGATGCATTCTTCACACACACACGGCCCTGAGGCAGCCTAAAGTAGCCGCAGCTGTAGACGTGAGGGGCTGCCATGGAAACCAAGTGACCACAGCTGCCTGGAGCAAAGCAGTTTACCAGGAGAACATTTTACACACAAAAGTTCTGGGAGAAGTTTCATGCAGAAGTTTCTGGGTGAGTGATTTAGACACACAGAAAGTTCCGGATGTAACAGCAAACATGCAGGAGAAATGTGTGTGTAAAAACACCCAGTGTTAGAGTGTCTGTGTGAAAAAGGCCTATGTGGAGCCCTACGCTGGGTTCTTTTCTGCACGTTTCATAATGGGTTTCATGCTGAACTAAAGCAAGATGAGAGGATACCAAGGGGAATCCCTGGTTGAAAGAGGCAGAAGAACATACATAAAGTCAGATCCGTGTGGTTCGGGGGGAAGAGGGATTCTGCAGAGTCTCCCCCCCGCCCCAAGCATTGATGTTTGCAACATATTTGACTTTTCAAAAATGTTTTTCAAAAATTTTCTCCGAAGATTCTAAAATGCCTCAAGTTTCATGGGAGGGATGGAGGAGGGGCAGGGAGGATTTTGTCCTTTGAAAACTTATTTTTCATTGAAGTTTTGACACATCAACTCCTCCCTAGCCATGGACAATTAATTTATTATTATTATTATTATTATTATTATTATTATTGTTGTTTTGTTTTGTTTTGTTTTGTTTTGTTTTGTTTTGTTGTTGTTGTTATTATTAGCTTTTATATAGCACCAGCGATGTATCTGGTGCTCTTAAAGAGAACAGGATTTGCAGCAATGGAACGCTCTGAAGGTCAAAGCTAGAGTCTATCTTCACAATGAGGGTTACATTCTGTTCCGTGCAGCGCTCCACCTTTCAGCTTTTGGTGCTCTGGAACATCCCAAACCTGGGGCACCAGCCAGAGGTGGAGCTCCTGTCCATCTGCTGAGTGGACTGAATGGTGCTGCAACTCTGCTCCCAGCTGGCGGCTGCTCCGGGATACCCCATAGATTTGCAGATGACAGCCTAGAGTGTTGGGTGATTTACCCACAACTCTATGGTGTGTGGGGTGGGGCCTCTGCATGGCTGGATCGCAGGCCATGGCTATCACCACATCCACATAAACCCAGCACAGGCAATGTTGGACATAGGGTTGGTCACCCCCAGAGCAGGTTCGCGTTTAGTCCCAGATCTGTCTGAAGACACCCTAGGTTTTAAACCAGTGTTGTGCACTTTGACCTGTTGTGCAGAGGCTGGCCACTGTCAGACAAGATACTGGGTAGGATGGATCAGTGGTCTGGGCAGAATGGACCCAGTTTGGTGCTTTTTATGTACTTTAAGGGACGGAGGATTACACTCTTTGTCATGTTTGCAGCCCTTCTTTTCTTACCTAAAACCCTGAATACAAGCTAAGGTTGTGCCCAGGTCTCAGCGTGCAGACTAGACCTGAAATAGGTATTTAATCTAGTACCCTGTGGATAATACCTGCATTTTCAAGTACTGCATTGAGTTCTCAACAGATTACCCAGGTGCCGTTTGGGTACCCGAATAATCAGTAATTTCTGTTACTGATTTTTCAATTTTCCAATTATCAGTTGGTATATCAGAATGGAAAACTGAACAATTGGGATGAAAGTAAAAAAAACAACAACCTGGGACCAGAAGCCAATTTTCCAGGATTGGAAGTTGACTTTTCAGGATGCAAAATCAGCAAATAGGTGTTGGAAGTCTATAAATCAATTTGTAAAAGTTGGGAAATTGTTACCAGAGGTCAACATTCCAGGACTAGGGATGTGCGAACAGAACCGAGTTCGGAAATTCGGTTCGGCTCAAAAATCGAGTTCGGTTCAGAAGTTCGGTTCGGTCGGCCGAACTAGTCGAGTTCAGTCAAATTCTGAACTTCCGAACCAAGTTCGTACATTCTTGTTTTAAGCTGGTTTTGGCCTTCCGAACTGGTTCAGATTCGACTGAACAGTTCGGTTGAATTCGAGTTCGGTTCAGAAGTTTGGTTCGGTCGACCGAACCAGTCGAGTTCGGTCCAAACTCTGAACTTCCGAACCGCGTTTACACATCCCTATCCAGGACCAAGAGTTGACATTCCAGGATATCGCATACCTGAATTGGATTGCAAGCAATCAGGTATCCTCTGGTAGCCAATGTTGTCGGGTCAATTTGGGTACCGGAAATTTGATGGATACACCCATTTTTTCAGGTACTCATTGCAGGTCTAGTGCACACTCATTCCTGATGATGATTTAGAGAACAGTTTCATGAAACCTCTCTGTGGTTTATAGAGGGTTGGGAAGAGCCAAATGAAAGTCATGAGTTGGCAAAGACTTCGACACTGTTACAGTATGTATATGCATAAGGGGTGTGTCCAAAGCCACACAGTAAATTTGAGGTAAAGAGAGGAGCCACTTAATGATTTTCCTTCTCCCAGTGTTTGGAGTACATGCCTGCCCCTCCGCATTTCCCCTCATTTATAAAGATAGGGATTATCTACAATAATTGGATCCATATTGGGATTCAGAGTTTGAGGATGACTTGAGATCCACTAAAATGGGTAAAATGAGTTTATTTTTTTGCAGGTCTAACCCTTCCAGTGCCCAACTAATATATGTGACACAGACATGTCTGTGTATATCTATTTTGGGGGGAATTCTATGTTGATTTTTTGGGTTGATCATTTTTATTTTTTGGTTCTTTTGGTTATGTCATGTTTGGCAATCGTGCTAATACTGGCAAAATAATGCAACCAAAATGCTGAAATAACTGAAATACCAAAGTATTAACATGCAAACTGGACACAAGTCAGCAATGTCATGTGTCTCCAAGATTTGTTAATGTAATTTTAGGCTTCATTAACAGAAGCACTGTCTTCAAGTCAGTAGAGGTAATCATTCCACTTTATTTGGCACTGGTGAGACCTCGCCTGGAGTATTGTGTCCAGTTTGGGGCACTTCATTTTAAGAAGGACTGAAAAATTGGACCGGGTTCAGAGGAGGGTGACAGACATGATAAAGGGTCTGGAAAGGAAGTTTTATGAGGAAAGGTTGAAGGAACTGAAACGTTTAGCTTAGCAAAAACAAGATTATGGGGAGACATGATCGCAGACTTCAGATATCTCAAAGGCTGCCAGCAAGAAGATGACAAGGAACTGTTCTGCATTGTCACCATGAGCAGGCGTTGGACTACAAAATAGTGGGCTCATACTACAAGAAGATAGATTTTCCTGATACCTCACCAAAAAATTAGTAGAAAGAGCTGTTTGGCAATAGCGGAACGAGCTGCATCGGTTTTCTGTCCCTGGAAATTTTCAAAAAGTGGCTCAGCAACCATCTGCTGGGGACATTGTAGCTGTAGTCATCTTGTATTCATACAGGGATTTGGACTAGAGATGATCCTCTAGATCCCATCCAACTCTATGTGTAATTTCAGACATGATGGGCCCTTCTGCCCACCACACTGAACCATGGTCCTGGATCCTTTTCTGATCCCGGACAGGAATCAGCCCAGCCGTTTATCAGACGTGCCGGCTGATTCCTACAGGGGATCAGGGGAGGGGGAGGGACGGCGTGACGTGCAGCTTCACAGCCCCACCACCACCCCGTGCTCCCCCGGCCGGCCGCCCTCTGTTAGACGGGTGGGCGCAACAGCCAATCTGGCCACTGTGCCCAATCCCGTCCCAGGGTCTGGGCCACAATCCAGAATCAGCCAAGGTAACAGACGTTACTTTTGGCCAATTACGGACCGTGGTTCAGCTAACAACGATTCTGGACCTCTGGGTGGCCGGAGGTCCAGAATCGTGGTCAAAAAGATGTCACCATGGTGAACATCTTGTGGGAACCCTTTAGACGTTACAGGACTTTTGGTCACCACAGGGGTTTCACTGTGGTTGACCGTGGTCTCGTAACGTCTGAAATTACCCTATGTTTCTATGATTCTAATAAAACCAAAGTCCCTCCCCCCAAACCCTAAATGGATACCCAACTATAAACGGATCTCAGTGATTGCCCAGACTACCATTGTCAGCTCATTTAGGGTAGGTTCAACAGATTTACATACTTTGGGGGGTGGGGGGTGGAGGGGTGGGCGGGGTATACATTTCAGTTCCAATTTCAAACCAGAGTTTGATTTCTCCTAGAAAAAGTAATGCAGGACTTAAAATGCAACCTGGTTGAATGGAACAAAACACCTGCATTGTTACCTTCCATTCAACATCGCACCTGTCATAATTATTACTGGCTTTCCCCCCGCCCCTCCAGAGCAATTATATTTGAATTTAAGCAGAATAAGTGTGGTGCATTTATAAGTAATGCAATAAACACGGCAGCTAATTAAATACACTTTGAATTTAACCTTTTCTGCCTTTTTAATAGGAAATGGAGTCAAAATATGTTCCCTAAGCCATCCGAAATGAATGTGCAGCATATTTACCATTGACTGTTGCCATTGTTCAAGCACAATTGGCTCTGAGAAAGCAATTATAATGATTTGAACTGATTGTGTAACAGTCAGGGGAGTGGAAGCTCATTTGGAGATGGAATCCTTTCAGGCTTGGAAACATACTACAGAGTACACCGTCTCTCTTGTAGGTCCTGATCTTCTCTGCGAAAGGCACAGGTTGAGGTGCATGCCCCCAAGTTTTTTTCTGTAGAGCTGAAACGAGATTTCGCAAAACGGGACTTTCCATCGAAATCATACTGTCTCAGTCGAATCGAG
Organism: Sphenodon punctatus; assembly: GCA_003113815.1. Classification (NCBI taxonomy): domain Eukaryota; kingdom Metazoa; phylum Chordata; class Lepidosauria; order Sphenodontia; family Sphenodontidae; genus Sphenodon; species Sphenodon punctatus. Next base: position 10,228,971 of record QEPC01009472.1, on the reverse strand, counting down.
AAACTCTTGGTACTTGTTAGTATCTCAATCAACATTTCATTTCTCAATTTACTGAGGATGAGCCTTACCAGAATGACCCCGGGCATTAACCGCTTTGCTGTTTACTGCTTTGATGTCCGTTTCAAATACCGAGAGGTAATGCCGACCCAATACCACATTCCTTCTCTCTTTTCTCTGCGCTCCATTCTCCCTTGGACTTCCTTGTCACTCATTAGCTGGTATGCAGATTCCTTTCCAAATCTGCAATCCAGTTGCACATTGGTCAAAGCATTTATTTATATAAGCCCCACAAAACCCACCCAGTGCCACCTCCCCATCACACCCCTACTCCAAAACAACCCGCCGCCCCATTTCTTGCTTTAGCAAGAAACTACTGCCAAGGGAAAAAACCCTAGCAGTCATTGAAAGAGAATGTCTAGCGATCGTATGGGTGGTGAGTAAGTTGAAACCATACTTATGGGGTAGAAAATTCACGGTGTACACTGACCATTCACCCCTAGCTTGGCTACACAGTCAAAGGTTCCAACGGCAAGCTCTTGCGATGGAGCCTGGCATTACAAGATTTTGACATGACCATTAAACAGGTCAAAGGTAAAGAAAAGATAATTGTTGTTGATGCCCTCTCACGCAGAGAAACCACAGACTAACATGTTCCAGGATTGGGATTGACCCAACCCTTCTCACATGTTCTCGAGGGGGGGGGACGTGTCATGGGGACATGGGGGCAACACACCCATTTGGGGGAAGATGACACACATTTCGAGGATACGTGTAATGTAATATAAAAGGTTAACAGATTGTAAGCTCAGTGGGAGCAATATACTGAAATCAGTTGCCAGAGTGGGGGGGAGAGATCCCCTTTGTTATAACAAGTGGGCAGTTTATTGCCAAGCAACGGCCAGGTCAGCCCTGCCACCTGATTACAAGGACAATAGCAACAGAAGACAGGAAATCACCGAAGCCCCTGCGAAGGGAGAAGAAGAGATAGGATCTCTAGAGACTTTAAGGATACTTCTATCTTGGACTTCAACAAGTAAACAGCTCAGTGGAGTAACTGCTGCAAGAATGCAAACTATGGACTAAAGACTTTGCCATTTCGCTAAGGAATTGTGCCCGGCTATGAACATCAAAGCCGTGAGAACTCTATTGGAACTGGATTGTACCTCTTAGGGTAAGGGGACAGTTAGGGAATCTCAGTATATCTTAGAATGCGTGTACTTTATGTTTGATTTATTGACTTGCACTATCTGATCCACAACCTTGTACTTGTATGTACTCAATATATGTTTTATAACCAAGCCTAGTGTGCTTGTGTGTTTATTCGGCTTTGGGGGGTTCATTTGAGGGGCACTCTATCTAGGTGAGAGCCTAGACAAACCTTTTTCATATAAGATAACCCCACTGCGAAGTCTTCCAAGTTACAGGTGGCCAGAGAACGTTCTCTGCATTACAACTGGGCTGGGAGATCAAGGGGAGGCATTTCTAGGGGGTGTGGGCCTCTGAAAGCTCCCTGATTGCAGTGAAGGTTTTCTGATCACGTGGGGACCCATGCGGGCACAGGCAACTGGGTTGCGGCTGGCCTGGTGGGCATACAGGGGACAGCCACTAAAGGGAGTGAGGTCCCCAACCCCCCAGTGACACCAATCCCCTATCCCCACCCGCTGAATGCCTTTTCTAATAAAAAGGTCTTTGTCACCTCCGGAAGATGCTCAGGTCCAGACTCAAATGAACCTCTAGGGGAAGGGAGTTCCAACGCACTGGGGATAGCAACCGAGAATGTCCCCCTGCGAGCTCTTGTCATACGAGGAAAGCTAACAGATGGTACCCACGGAGAGGCTCTCCTGGCCAATCGTAGGGGCCGCAATGGAACGTGGGAGGACAGGCGGTCTCTCAGATATGTGGGGCCCAGACTGTTTAGGGATTTAAAGATCAAAAACACCTTGAATTGTGCCTGGAAAACTATAGCGAGCCAGTGCAGAACATACAACATACAACAACGATTCTGACTGGAAACATTGGAATGGTGGCAATGTCTTTTGAAATCGTGAGTAAAAACAGAAGTCACAGTCATGGAACAGCAACTCAACCTGGCCCGGGGCAGGAAGCTCTGGCAGACACAGTCCAGACCGGGTCAAGGAACCAAACCGACATGCCTACAGCCGAGGCACCAAAGCAGGCGGGAATCATGCCGAAGATGCAGCCAGCCCTGCCACCGCGCTGCACCCAGTAACCTGCCCTCACCATGACTGGCAGTCGTGGGTTGCAGCCATGACGGAGCCACCGTGGACCAATCTGCTGACCCCGGAAACAAATCTGATAGCCCGCTGTGGCCTGCTTTGGCCTAGTCAGGTGGGCCTTAGCCCAGGCTGTGACCTCGGAGGCCCCGGGGCAATCCCAGGCCAACATCTGGTGGCACCTGCAAAGTTGTGCAGGTGAGGTCTAGTTAAAGTGTGACAAAGCAGGTCACAGCAGGTCACTGCCATGTATGTTTTTACCCTGGCAGGAAGCGAGGAGGTTAAGGGGTGGGCTATTCACATGGTGATTGGCCCAGAAATGCAGGAAACAATAGGGATAGGAATTTTGGATTCAGATAGAACCAAATCACCAAGAAAATGGCTGATTCGGTTCTATCCGAAAATTCTGATCTTTTTTGGTTTGGTGCGATTCGGCTCTTTTACATTGATTTTTTGATCTGGATCTTTAACACTGAGGTTTGTTCCCATTCACTTCAGTGGGGAAAAATGCATGCAAAAAATCCAAATCCGAATTGAGATCCGAAATTACTAAAGAACCAAATTTTAAAAAAATCTGAATCTGAAATTCTCCCTGGAGTCCCACCCCTATTAAACAACGAACAGACGGAAGCCTGGAAGTAAAACAGTACCCTCAGTAAGTGGTTAACAAATGGTATGCGGTACGTGGTCAACACCACCGTAAATAGAAAGCCAGTTAATCGGGACAGTATCTTACAGTTCTTTGAAAACCGAGAAATCATATCGGGAAATCGATCCCCTTTCCTGAGATGGTGAAATTACTCACGAGTAGGACTTTAGCGGCTTCTTTCAACCCTTGTTTTCTCATTTGATAAATGATTTAATGAATTCTGAGCTGATTCCTAGGCATTTCGGTACCCAAACTGGCAGGATCACAGAGAAGGGCAGAGGAGGATAGAAGGCTTTTTCAGAGGTATAAAAATGTGGGTAAAAGCTGGAGGGACACATACATGAATTTGGAGTTCACAGGCAGACAGAAGAACCTTGGGTCATCTACTCTTGTCTTCTGGCTTCCTTGTAAGAATGCCTCTGGGGTGAGGGCATGATACCCTGGTACACCAGTAGCTGATGGTTGGTTGCCCAGTATCATTTTCCCTTCAGGGCCCTGCCCCTTGTGATTAAAGTTCTGTTCCCTCCCTACAGTCATTCCTAGAGCCCACCCCATTGTGCCCTGCCCCTCACATCTGCAACCCAGGTCCCACAAAGTCATGTAGACCTAAGCCCTATCCTTCATGCCACTCTGCAGGGGTGCAAACAAAATCATCTTGGGGGTAGGGGAGAGCATGCACTGAAACCTCTGACTTGGTCCTGCCTACACGCTCCTTGTCCCCCATGTCTCTCCAGGCTCTGTCCATAGCCCAAAGAGTGTGGTGGGCACTATGAAAGAAAAGAGAGGGAGTGACCACTGCATAGGACTGTCTCCTCCTCACATCTCACACTTCTCATATATTATCCCATAGGATTTACCACTGGCTCCAAGATGTCAACAGCCTGGAGGTGGTGAGGGAGGGGACAGGAAAGTGCACTCTTGGGGGTTGGAGGGCAAAGTGAGGGCAAGGAGAAAGGATGATATGGAAAGTGTCTTGCTTGAGGGACTGTCCCACAAAATGTTGGCTGGATGATCAACCTAACGTGAAGTCTGTAAGCAGAAAGTGAGCTACAATTAGAAGGCCAGATAGAGCTGAAACAAGTACCCATGTAGAAACCCGCCAGCATCTCCGTAATAAAACCAAAACAGTATTATTGGGTACTAAACAGTACCCGTTTACTGCCTGACAAATTACTTGAGGTTCTGCATTGCCAAGTTACTGGTGTACAATTACCAGGATTGTACACCACCTGCATTCCCAAGTTGCCGTTCGTGAATTTCTGTGCATTTTCATGTTTCTGGCTATTTCTGTCTGCATGTTGTTTATATTTACCTTCTCACAAGATTACCTCCAAACACAACCCACAAAAAAATATGGAGAGCAGTGTTCTTATGTACTCAACGGAGTGGGAATGAAGAAGGGTGTGGTCTGCCTGTGCAGATTCAAAGTGATTGACCAAAATGGTGATGAAAACCTGGAAATGGACTATAACAAACGGTAAATTGGTATCACAGAAACGGGTAAATCAGAAAAATGGAAAGTCGGTAACCCAAAAATGGTATTAACCAGATTTTTTGGTTGCCAGTCCTGTGGTTTGCAGGGTCTTTGAACATGGCCTTGCCCACCTACTCTTGAACACACTCTGGCTGCTTGCCCATTTGCCTACAACCAAATGGATGGCATGGCCCGTTGGAAGCTGATCCCAGACGTTACGTCCTACAACCAGGCATGAGCTCATCTTGGGCTTATCCACTCATGTGTTATAGTTGATCTACAGTAGTGTGGATAATCCTGTTACCGAATACTCCCCCAACCATGAAACAGTACCATTAATAGCTTCCGAGGGCGAGACAACATGGCTCCGTCCTCTCCGTGAGTCATCCCAGCTGCTTAAAATACCCTCTTTGTAGCTTTCCCCTTTGGTCAGAAGGAGGCTGCTGATGTCTGTTCCAAGTCAGCAGTGAAAAACATCTCCCCAGTTTGGTAGACAAGAGGACTCTTTCAGAAACACTTGCAATCGGAATTCCTAGCTGCGGTGTGCACGGCACTAACACACTCCAGCCTGTGAGGTCAGTGAGGAAAGTACACATGTGCTAGTCACAGATTAGATAGGAAATAAACGTATGTTTCTGCACTGAATATATTCAATATGGAGTCCACTTTGCATGCATGCTCAGTCATGATGAGACAACTCTAGCTGTGTGTTCAGGCACAGCAAGCAGCATGCCAATAGTCAATAGACTTTCTATGACCTTGCTCCTCCCTGTCTTTCTGCACTTGTTTCCTGCCATGTTCTCAATCCAGGAGCTTTGATTCTTTTTGGCCACCACCCTCAGCTGCCCCCGGGTTTCCTGTCCCTCAAAATGTATTAATCTATTCTCCCATGCTATCTCCTAGGCTCGGAATTTCATCCCCGAATTCATTAACTCTGCTCCCTCCCTCCTAAACTTCAAATTCCCCCTCAAAACCTACCTCTTCCTTCATGCTTTCTATAATGCCTCATCCTCACAGACTGGTCGTGGCTTCCTCTTCCAGCTTTTCACTCAGGGTCCCCTTCTCCTCTGAAGCTAAGCACATACACCTAGGACTTCTCAGCTTCATAACTGTATCACTGTCCCTTATTTCCTTCTCCTTTGTCTCACCTCCCTTGTCCCTCCTAGATTGTAAACCCCTTGGAGCAGGGTCCTGCCTATAAGCAATGTTTGTACAATTCCAGGTACATTGCTGGCACTATATAAATAAATAGCATTAGTAGCTGCTCTCTACCGGTATAGCCTAGTTGCTAAGATGTTGGGTTCGGACCAGGTAGAGTAGGGTTTAAATCTCATTTTAGCCATAAACTCACTGGGTGGCTCGGGCAAGTCATTATCTCTTAGTCATTGTTCCCCATCTGCAAAATGGGAATAATACTTGCCTCACCAGGATGTTGAAAAGGTTAACTAGGCAAGGACTGTAAAGCACTTTGAACACTGGAAGTGCTGTATACATGCATCATCATCATCATCATCATCATCATCATAAATTAATTAATAATAATAGTTTCTACCTTACAGTGCTGTCGGGAGGATAAATATATCACTACTTTTGATTTCTGAGGTCTCTTCTACACCAAGTGGAGATTTGGGGTCCCTGTCATTGGAGGGTTTAAGATAAACATTTATTAAAGATCTCTCAGGTCCTGCTTAAGGATGAGCCAGTGGGACAGATGACCTTTCTGGCTACCATGTAACACTAAAATTCTATAATTGTATATTGAGAGTACTGAACACTTGGCAGGATAGAGATATAGTATATGCTGGTGGAATTACGCAATTTATACTGGTGCAAATTGGGAGCAGAATTTATTGGACTCGTGGTTTGCAACAAAAGGACTGGGCAGCATGACTCCAATATTATTCAGAGGCCTGCTTCCTATATTCTTTTTGCTATACCTAGGCAAGTCAAGTTACTATAATCTCCAGCATTTGCAAGCAATAAGTTTAGTGTTATATATGAGCAAAGAATCAGTGTATCCTAGTGGATAAGGTGTTGAATTTGAACCTAGAAGACCAGGCTTCAAATCCTGTCTAGCCATGAATTTACTGGGTAATCCTGGGCAAATCTCTTTCTCTTAGCCTCCGTTCTACATCTGTAAAATAGGAGTAATAATGACTTACCTCAGGGGGTTGTTGTGAGGGTGAACTAGGTAAGGATTGTAATATACTTTAGGCACTGAATGTTATGTTTTAAAGTCACTAAATTCTGTAAATCCTCATTTTACTTTACCTTCCAAACAAAAAAACTACAGCTAATGTTGGCCATGATCCTCAAGACGCTTGCTTTCTATTAGTCCCTTGGCCTTTAATGAGCTGAGTGTCTTCTTGTCATCTATACTTCAATTCAATTCAATTCATTTATTATTTGTTTCGGCAAAGCCCTTAACAAATTTAACAAATAAAAAAAATAAGTAGCCCATCGGCTAATTAACATACATACATAGAATATTACTACAAAGTCACCCAATGAATACAATGAGGATCAAGGAGATATAAAAATCCCCATTAGACAACCTAAAATATATAATCATCATAACACTATGCCACTCGGCTTAGCCAAACCAACTAAGGTAATGTAAAATATAAAATAATAATAAAAGACGTTATTGTTTGGGAAAAGCCATGACAATTGCACAAATCACCAACAAATTTTTTTAGAACTATCAACAACTCATTCCCAGCTCTACTGAGAATAAATATGGACACAGATCTGACCCTTACGACCAGCAATTTGTTCTCACAACCTTCCCTCCCCAAACCTTCCTAGGGATCGAGGTATTCTCTCCTAATCCGAATGACTGGCCAACAAAATTTGGCCACTGCCCTAGATAGATCGGAATCTATTGGGTACAAAAATCTCCCCAGAATTCTCTCAGGGGGATCTTCACTCATAGCAAATCCCCCCAGATACCTATATCTGGGCCCATCAAGGGCAGGACAATGCAATATAATATGTGCCAGGGTGTCTACCTCTCCTAGTTGGCACATAGGACATGCTCGCTGTTCCCACGGGATCTTTGCATAATGCCCTTCAAGGGCCGCAGAGGGGAATACATTTGCCCTCGTGCAAAAGAAGGCAAAGCACCAGTTGGCGTCCTGCCATTCAAAGAGATAATAATGACTGAGTCTCTGTTGTAGCTGGCAGGCATAATAAATATTATAGTGAGGTGGCACCTTCTGCACTTCTCTCAGCATTTTCAATTTGAGCGGTCTGGACCCGGATCCGTCTTTATATAAGGGTTTTACAAGCTGTCCAACCCAGCCCTTCCAGATTTATAATGGAAAAACCTAACTTGGCCACCTCATACTCCGCTTCCCTTATCCAGGTAACCCCCAATCCTGCGTGAATTGAAACATTCACCAGGAGATCGTTGGAGCAGGGGAATAGCACCTTCTTAAGCCATCTATAATGACTTTGTTAGTTTTCCAACTAAGAACCTGATCCAAAGGCCTCCAAAATCAATATACTGACTTCTACTTACTTCAACAGGCCTTTGCTGTATATTTCTGTGACTAGGACAAGATTAATTTATTATTATTATTATTATTATTAGACATTTATAAAGCACCAGTCGCATGACATAGAATTAGAATTAGACGCGGTCCCTGCCTGTGGCTTACAATCTAAGAGACAAAAACAAAGGGGGGGAGACAGGGGGAGGGGACAGTGGGAGAGACATGGGAGAAGACAAAGAAACATTCAGGC
>QEPC01009472.1:10184766-10217442 GCA_003113815.1 Sphenodon punctatus | reverse complement strand
CCTGCCTGCCTGGACTTGTCTGAGCAGGGCTGGGGCGGGCGGGCCCTCTTGGCTGTGGCTGATTGCTTCCCTCCCAGGGGGGTGGAGCCCCTGTCTCTCACCTGGAGTGGAGGAGGAGGAGGCGGTCAGGGGATCGGTGCTGTTGCAGGGGGGGGGGCAGGGCTCGCCCAAGGATGGCTGTCTGTCTACCTGCCTGCCTGGACTTGTCTGAGCAGGGCTGGGGCGGGCGGGCCCTCTTGGCTGTGGCTGATTGCTTCCCTCCCAGGGGGGTGGAGCCCCTGTCTCTCACCTGGAGTGGAGGAGGAGGAGGCGGTCAGGGGATCGGTGCTGTTGCAGGGGGGGGGCAGGGCTCGCCCAAGGATTTCATTCTAGAACGCCTGATCATCTGTAGAAATAACAGTTGCAGAGCCAAGCTACAGTTAATCCCGACTTGAACTATCATCTGATCTCTCTCTCGATCTCTCTCTCTCTCTCACACACACACACACACACACACACACACTCTGGTCACTTTTAACCTTTTTAAGACATGTTGCACACTGCGCAGACATTCAAGTTAATTCTAAATCCTATCTAGAACTGAAACAACTACCCACAAAAATGGGCATACCCATTGAATTTTCGGTACTCTAATCAACTTCAAAATATTGGGTACTGATCAGTAGCCAATTTTGATCCAGTTCAAGTACCCAGTGTCCTGGAATGTCAACTTCTGATCCTGATTTTAAAGTTTTCCATCCCAATTTATCAAAAAATTGATACCAAAAATTTACCAATGGGGTCAGGGGGGGGCGTATCCAGGTACCTGATCAGTAGTCAGGGAGTGAGTATCCAATGCAGTACTCAAAATTGCATGTATTACATGAGCTACCTATTATTCTCATGAGCTACTTCGTGAGAGTTTGGCCAGGGCTGAGATCTTGCCAAGATCTTGGGCCCATTATAAAATCTCACAACGTATCTTGCATACATTTTTTTAAAAAGGTATTTCACGTGTGCCAAATGGCTAAAGGTAACGTTCTGCGCATATGCACACAGACCAGCTGCCCTTTTCCAAAATGGTGCCGATGCTGCTGACGCCATTTTGTAAAAGGGCTGTGCCTGTGCAGAATGGCCCCAGCCGCCATTTGTGCATGGGGAGTGATTTATTTAATTTTTAATGGGCTATGAAGCCGCCTCCTCACTTCCCCTCTGCCCCCACAGAGAAGCCAAATGGAGTAGAGGAGCCGAGCCGAGCAGAGAAGCCAACCCAGAGAGGCAGTCAGGTGAGTTAGCCTGGGGGAAAGGGCTGTTTGCGAGATTCTCACTTTTCTTGGCAATTCTTGGCTTGTTCTCATTTGCAAGAATGAGCCTAGAACCCTGATTCTCATCAAGTAAAACAAGAATCTGAGTTTCAGCCCTAGCTTAAAGAGAGACCACTCCTTGTGTAGAGAGAGGTTTGGGGATTACCTCAGCAGAACCATCATTCGAACAAGCTCTTTGACATCAATCTGTTTGAAGCAAAGACTGTCTCTTCAGGAAGTTAGAGCTGCCATATGGGCTTGACTAGAGCTGAAATTAGTACCTAACGTGTAGGGGTGGGACTATTGGTATCAGATTAATGCGATAATGCTGATATTTGGCAATATCAGATTAATCCGATAATACCAATACTATCGGTTTCAGTATATCGGGTTTTTAACATTGCCGATTTTTCAGAACTTTAACATTGCGGCCATCGTTAAAATGGCGCAATGTTAAAGATCAGAAAAATCAGCAATGTTAAAAAACTGATATACGGATACCGATAAAACCGATATTGGTTAATCCGATACAGATAAAACCAGTAATCGATCATTTACCAATAGTCCCAGCCCCACTAACTTGGTACCCATGGATAATACCCACATTTTCAAGTATCATGTCAGGTATTCAGTGGGCTACCCAATCACCGATCAGATACCTGGATACCTGGATAACTGGCAATTTCTGGTACCAATTTTTTTTTTATTTTCTGATTACTGGCTGGTAAATTGGGATGGAAAACTAACAAATTGGTATGGAAAACAGAAAAGTGGGGCCTGAAAGTTGATATTCTAAGACCAGAAGATGACATTCTGAGACATCTGGTACTCGAATCAGGTTGTAATTGGAGAACAATTAGTGCCTGAGACTTTTGAGCCAATACAAGTATCAGAAATTTGTCAGGTATACGCATTTTTGCTGGTACTTGTTTCAGCTCTAGCATTAACAATTGTCCATCTGTCCAGCTCAGCATATTCTCACTGCGAGTGGCTAGAATCCTTTGCTTCAGATGAAGCCATAGGACAATCATGAAATGATCCATCTTCTCTTGTGAATTTCCAGCTTCCACCAAACTATTCACACAGTGATGGCTCAGAAATGTGAAAACAACAAGCCTTGAAGTAAAACAATACATGCATTAAGTGGTTAATGGATGGTATGGTAAACAGTAAGTGGAAAGTTGGTAAATCTGGACAGTATCTTATGGTATTGCAAGAATCAAGAAATCGCATTGGTATCAGGAAACAGTTGGGAAATCGATCCTAGTTTCCAATAGGGCGAAATTTTCCACAAGCAGCAATTTAGCTGCTGGTTTCAGCCCTAGTTAAAAAGCGTGATGGAGTGACAATGCTTACATAAAATAGGAATGGGCGACATTAGAAGACACATAGATCAACGGATAAGCGGCAGGGCACTGGGAATCAAGACTGCTTGGCTTCTTTCTGTTCTTGGCTCTGCCATTATAAACTCATAGTTTGTCCTTGGTAAAGTCATCTTGCACCAGATTTGTAGCTGAAATGGGCAGAACATTTGCTACCCACAAGTAACACCCACAGTTTCATTGGGCACCTGATTACCCCAAATACCTAGAATTACCTTTACTGAGTTACTGATTTTTCCATTTCACTGACCAATTTTGGAACTTAAAAAAAACAGAAAATCAGAGCAGGAAGTTGGTAAATCGGTACATTGAGAAGCGTTTGGGGGCATTCATTGGGTTATGTTACTGGGTTGAACTGGGTGCTATAATTATGATGACTGTTTCACCTCTAACTGATTTTCGACCCCTGTGCAACTTTTGAGTGAAATAGGATATCTATGCACCAGTTCTTCACCAAATACTTAATTTGTCAAAAGAGAGGTGGCAGGGCTCAAGACAGGAAGGGGGATATTTAAAGGGGCTAATGAAGCTTTCTTGTCATGTCCTTTATTTCCACCCCCATTTGCCTGCCCTTGCTCACAGCTGGATTAAGCTCTCTACCAGGGCTTGAAATATAAGGAAAAAGGTAGCGGGGCCCTCAATGAAATCATGGCCCCATCTAAAACCAGTAACTAAGGGGGTGGTCCAAAAGGTAGGGCGGTGGGGGCCCCTGTATTTTGAGCAGTGCTCTCTACCCATCCACTGCAGCCTCAGTGAGAGAGTGGGGCTGAGACTGGTGCTTCTGCATGTGAGAAGGAAGAGGGCTGATTCTGCTTCCCATCAGCTGTTCAGTGGCAAGGCTGACAGCTGATCAGCAGTAACACCACCAGCAGCTCTGGCTCCCATCAAACTCTATCCAGCCATGGGAGGGGTCTGGCAGAGTAGCAGCCATGACAAGTCTAGAGAAGGTGATGGCGCTGAGCCCTGGTGCAAACTGAGCTCTGTAGTCATCTCTTTTGCAGACGGAATTAGACACACACAAGTGCTGAGTCATTTTACTTGCAGAAAGTTGTTAAGGCCAATAGTGTATCCAGGTTTAAACAAGAATTGGATACGTTCTTAGAGGATGGGTCCATAAATGGCTATTAGTCAAGTTGACTGGAGGATTGAACCTCTGGCTGTCGGGAACTGCGAGTGAACAGCAGGGAATGGACCGCGCCATTATGACCTGTCGAGTGCTTTTCAGAATTGACCGAGAATAACCGCTATTGGAAACAGGAATGGATGCTGGGCTTGATGGACCATTGGCCGGATCCATGGCACTTATTAAGTTCTTATGTTCTCATGACACCAAACTGGATAATTATGGTCTCAATCTGCATGCTTGCCTGGTACATGCATGCACAGACCTAACCTACTATGGTGCCACAGGGGAAGCAGGATGCCTTTTGATGATGCCGCCGCTGGCTTCCCACACCACAGCCCTGCGTCCTCCTGTGATGGGTGGTGGCAAGTTCAGGAAGTGGTGGGCTTCCTGTCTGGTACCATGCACAGGTGCATAGTAGGGTAGGTTCATGCGCACATAGACCAGGCACATGTGCAGACCTTGGATCAGGGCCTGAAGATGATGATGATGATGATTGATTGATGATGATTGATGATGAAGACGACAATGATGACGACGACAACAACTTAGCTATACGGGCATTTATAAATCTTATTGAAAGCCACAGAAAGCTTCCTAGTGACTAGAATGGGATTTGGATTAAACCCTGTATTTGAAATTATTAGAAGAATTCCGGACAGGATCATTGAATTTACTGGGTCACAATTTTACCCCTGTAGGTAAATCCATCAGAGACGATTAAGATTGAAACCATTCACAGAAAGCTCCTGTGACCTAGGGCTGAAACTCGATGTTGCAATTCTCACTTTTCTCAACAAGAATCAGGATTCTCGTCTCATTCCTTGCAAATGAGAACGAGCTGAGAAGTGCCTTGAGTCTCGCTGAGAAAAGCAAGAATCTCACCCTCTCCTACACTTGCAAAAAGGGGAGGGGGGGGAGCTTTTTACAAACCCTTTTACTCACTGGGCTGCCTCTCTCCAGATCCAGGGCTGCTCCAGGACTGCTCTCCACCCGCGGCGGGGGGAAGCGAGGCGGTGGCTTCACATTGAACAATTTTGAAATAAAATCACCGTGTATGCGCAAAATGTCCACTAGGGCCATTCTGTGCCTGTGCAACCCTTTTCCAAAATGGCACCAGCGCCATTCTGGAAAAAGGCATCTGTCCTCTGCAGGTATGGCACAATTTGTGCATGGGCAGACCGGCTGCCCTGCTGCTGTCATTTTGGGAAAGGGCTGTGCATGTTCAGAACAGCCCCACATCCATTTATTTATCTATTCTTATTTATTAATTATTATTATTATTATTATTTATTTGGAAAATATCTTGCGAAACATCTCACACTGGGTCTGAGATCTCGGCAAGATCTTGGTCCCGGCCAAAATCTTGCGAGCTGTCTCATGAGACTCAAATCCCATTCTCATTTCAGCCATAATGTGACCCTTTTGCTTCACAAACATTTTTGCCTGCGGAATGGAGTGAATCTTCTTCATCATTCTCTTGTGTGCTGCTAAGTTAGTCTGGAACTGAAAGAGTTACTAAAACTATTGAAACTATTATGGCAGAGGGAGGTGGGGAGAAGGGGGGGGGGGGAAATCAAACCAGCATTTTTGTTCATCAATTCAGATTAAAAATTTAATTTCATGGTACAATGAACCCATACAGAGTTATATCTATTAAGGTCACCTATTTCTAAGACTTCAGCTTTAGGTATTGATGACTGCAAAATTCTTTAGCAGTTAAGATAAGAATCACAGCTTCAGACTTCTCAACTCTCACACTTCTAAATGTGGGACTTGCAGGGGTTTTCCCAGCTCCCCAAACACATGAGAATATGGATGTTGACAAATGAGATGTTAGCTCGCTAAAGCACCCAACAGGTGGGTGTGCCCCTGCCTGTTTATTAGGTGTTCTCCCCCACCAGCCATGAGGCCACCACCCGCTAGACCCACAGCCCTCCACCACTCACAGTTTGATCTCGGAGAATGTGGAGCCCACTGTGCAGGCGAATGCTGACTAATGTGGGCTAATGTGTGCCCACGTGTCCACAGCCCATCAATTAACTTGGAGTCACTGGTGGGAATCCTAGAGCAACTGCTTCCTTCCTGCCTCTCCACTCACTCTCATTCTCCCTAGCGCTGCCAGTGGGGGCTGTCTGCAAGCAAGTGCCAGGAGCTGCCCATTTATTAGGCTGGACATGCAAAACATGTGAGTGGAGGCTGAGTAGGGGCTTCACAGACTGAACCTGGATTGCAGTGAGCTAATGGGTGTCTTTAGACATAACGCCAACGGGTGTCTGAATATGTGTTTTGACCTTGATATGAACACCCTGTGGCCCTGTGTTCACCATGTGGCACTGCTTAGACACACAGCCCATCTTGGGGCAAATCAGTGTTTTCTTACCACCCAATCTCATCACACAAGTGCTGCCACCTTGTTCCATGTGTTGTACTGTGTTGTATTGCCACATGATATCATTAGACACAACGCTGGCCACGTGTTCAGCTGAAACAATCAGACTGTCCTTGTGATGCAATGCTGTTCACATCACAGGTTCAACAGCTGGCCAAATTGGTGTTGGCGGATTGTTATGGTGTTTACACACAGTGGCCAAACACATACTTAGGGATTTTGACACCTGATCTTTGTTATGTCTACAGATGCCCAACATCTCATTTCTTTTTACCCTTTGTTGTGTCTTACTGGTAATCATCAAAACTCTCTCCATTGCTGGATGGATTTTTTAAAAAAATATCAGAGCTCTGGCTTTTATTGTAGCTCTTCTTGGGTGTTAACTAGGACTGAAATTTGCCCTTGCGCTCTCACATAATCTCGGCGATTTTGCGAGTACGAGAACAGGCTGAGAATCAGCCAATTCTTGACCTGGATTTGTGCTGCCGAAAATCGGCGCTACACATGGTCAAAATGGCTGCTGCAGCTGTTCTACACATGTGCGGATCCTGGTGGCCATTTTGTGCACTTGCAGTCTGAGTTTTAGGGGTTTGAAAATCTCGCAAGATTATTGAGAGTCCTCAAAAATGGCTCTGCACATGCACAAATGTCGGCCAGGGCCCACACATTCATACACAATGGCCAGGGTGGTCAGTTTGCACATGTGCAGAGCATTTTTTGAGAATCTTGTGGGATTCTCACAAACCTCAGCAGTAACGTGCGAGATCTTGCCAGTAGGGATGGGCGAACAGAATGCGGTTCGGATGTTCGGATGTTCGGTCGTTCGGTTCGAAACCCAAGTTCAGTTTCGATGGTTTGGTTCAGCCGAGTTTGGGTTGGCCGAACTTGGCCAAACAGTCAAAAATAGCACTATCGAAACAGAAATGAAACCGAAACAAAACAGAAACTTAGCCGAAACTGAAATTTGCTTCCCCTCCCCGAAAAGATGTTTTTCCTGCCCCCGAACTCATCCAAACTCATCCGAACACAACCAAACTGTTCAGTCATTCGAGAGTTCGGTTCAGACGTTCGGTTCGGATGTCCGAACTGACCGAATTCGCTCCAAACTCCAAACATCCGAACGTTCACCCATCCCTACTTGCCAGGGTTTGCGAGAATCTCACAGATTAGGGAGTGGGGAGCGAAATCTATTGCTTTTGCCTTCTCTTTTATTGTATTGTTTTAGCTTGCTGATTTATTGGTTTTTAAATGTAAGATACCCCAAGCTGCCTGGAGCAGGAGGGGTGGAGTGACACAAGTTGTTAAATAAATAAATAAATAAATTAATTAATTAAATAAAATTGTCACAAGAACACGATGCGTTCTTCTCATTTCAGCCCTAGTGTTAACACACGAGATGGCAGCCACCTAGAGCACGGGGTCAGTCCTTGAAGACTCATGGAGCCCCCAAGCACAGATGCTGTGCAATGGACCAAACAGATGGGCCAACGTTCTGTTGCCCAGTGCGGTCTGTTGTGCACCATCCCCCTCCGCCACTGAGTTGCGGCTGTTCTAGCAATGCCTGAGGCTGGCGCCCATGACGCTATGATGTGGAATGTGTGGAGGAAGTGCACACCATAACATACATGGGTGGCCACGTGAATTCCCCTTACCCCACAGTTGCCCGGATTGGCCTGCCCAGCAGTGTCCACGTTTCCTGCCATGACGCTGTGAGTGGCAGCTCTGGGGAAAACATCTGGCGGCCTCCTGACAGATGTGCAGGTGAATTCTGGGCCAATGAGGGCAAGATGTGGGGCAATGTCCCATCTGTTAACACCCCTTGTTTGAAGATAAGAAATAAGTAATTTTCAACTACAAAATTTGCTTAATTTCTCTGCCACTAGCTTGACCCAGATCCTGGGAAGTCCTGGTTGTTTTCTTCTACAATTGTTCTCCATAAAGAAAACAATTCCAGTTCTAGTGTTTAAAGTAGCAACACTTCCTGAAAAGCCCTTCTGAATACATGTTTCAGATCTAAATATATATTTTGCTTTCTTTGAGTTTTCTTTATTCATTTGTCCATTGGACAAAACTGCTATTCACAGCACTGAAAGACTGTCTTTCATTAGAACAGGAATTTAGCAAATTTGTGGTTAAAGCCTCCAGAAGCTGGTAATATTTAATTGGTGGCTGATTTTCACTACTGGAACAAGGTTGTGTGGCCATTTGGAAGGAAATCAGAATAAAGTGATTACATAGCAGACATAAATGATCTAGTCCCCCCCCACACACACACACACACCTTAATTCCCAACCGTAGAAAGCTTGTTTGATTAGTTTCTCTAGAGAAGCACAACAATCTCAGTGGAATATGAACTCAATGTGTTATAAATTAATACTAGAGCTGAAACAAGTCCCCATTGAATCTGAAGGATCTGACCCAAATGAATGAAATGAGTATTGAACGGGATCCAACTGATCATCGTTCTATTACCCATTTTTGTCTTTTCTTTACATTTTTCTTTGTCAGTCCAATTATTTTGGTTGGCCAGTTCATTTCGGTTAGTTGGTGTCTAATTCCAGTTATTACACCACCCATTCTGATTGTTACTGGTGGAAACGACCAGAAAAAAGAATCACCAAAACAGGAAATGACTGAAAACAACAGAATATTAGTCAAGTATATTAGTCGATAGTGCTAATAATCATAATACACAGAATATTAGAATAATAATATTTGAATATTAGTCAAGTAAAAGCCAATGTGACTTAGGGGCTAAGAGTGCAGTACTTGTACAAGGAAGTCGTAGGAGGCCCCGGTTCAAGTCTCACATTAGCCATGAACTTACTGGGTGACTTTGGGCCAGTCACAGATCTCTTAACCTAGCCTACCTCACAAGGTTGTCGTGAAGATTAAGAGTTGAGTTAATTGGTTAGTTGTTAATAAGTTAAAGAATTGTAAGCCAGTCTAAGGTATAGGATGGGATAAAAATATCCAAATAAATAAGATAGCCAGGTGATTCAACCGCTGATTGTTGGAAGCTGGGAATCAACATCAGGGAGTGGAGTATGACCTGCTGGGTACTTCTCTGAAGCAATCGAGGATGGCAAGTGTCAGAGACAAGATGCTGGGCTTGATCGACAATTGGTCTGTATGACACTTCTTATAATCTTATGTTCAAATAATTGAAATTGAAAACGCTTGACTCCTGAAATCATCCTCTTCTGGAATTGTTCTCCATAAAGAAGACAGTTACAGCTCTGGTGTTTAAAATAGCAATGCTTCCATGCTGAATGTCATTTGGGTCGACTATAGCTTATCCTACCTGGAATTACAAAAAAACCCTGTGGATATTTATCCTTCTACCCATTTCAACTCTGATTAGTACCACGAGAGCCAGCATGGACAACAAGCAATGTTAGAAGATGTCCTTATGGTTTTGTTTAATGAGGAGGACCACTGCACTGAGACTAGGCAAGCATTTTTCTTTGTCTCTAGGCTGTCCCATGCAGACCAAGCGCATGGGTAGCCAAGGCCAAATGCTCATCCAGATCAAATGTTTTGTGACACAGCAAAGATGGTAACATGCATTGCTCACCATTATTGCTATTTATGTATTCGAGACTAGCAATGAAATTATTAACATATTTCACAGCATGCCCATGCTTCCTTTGGGCTACAAAAGTACTAATTATCATGGGAAAGCCAGACGTTTTGATGACCTGGTAGTGGGCGATTGTGACTTTTGCCTGTTGAAGTGTGAACGATAGGTTGGTGCTGTGGGACTGGGCAATAACTTGCTGTTTTCTTCAAAAGGGCTAGCAGTGAATTAGTCAACAATACTGATATTTTAGCATTGCACCTTGGCAAAAGACCCCATGCATGGGTAACCAGTGGAGAGAGAACCATGGAACCTTCATCACTCAAAATGCAAACTCCTAGTCCTTGAGTTAAATAGTAGGCTATTATCCTTTAATAGAACAGTCACTAGGAAAAAAATAATGCACTTGTTGTCTGGTGTGCATATAGAATATATTTGCAATCCATGAAGTGACATGTATGTTGCACTTCTCAGACTTCTTGCTGCAGTAGCTAGTAGGGATGTGCGAACAGAACTGAATTCGGAAATTCAGTTCGATTAAAAAATCGAGTTCGGTTAAAAAACCGAGTTCGGTTCGGTCAAATTCTGAACTTCCGAAGCAAGTTCGTACATTCAAAACCAGAGTTTTTGGCCTTCCGAACTGGTTCGGATTCAACCAAACAGTTTGGTCGAATTTGAGTTCGGTTCGAAAATTCAGTTCGGTCGACCGAAGTATTCGAGTTCGATCTGAACTCTGAACTTCTGAACCGCATTCGCACATCCCTAGTAGCTAGTTCTAAAGACCTTAAGCGCAACTACCATGGCAAGAATTAGAGGGACATGTCTCCATCAACTTTCTCAGACATCCTTTATAGTCCCAACCATAAGATCACATGCATACAAGTTGTGTGCAGTTTACGTACATGCCACATTCTCTATCCAGGGGATGCACATGGGTTGTGTGTTCATCATGTACACACTCTTTTACACAGTGCACAGAGTTTAGAATTGGGCTCTCTGTTTTTCTGAAAATTGCCAGTCACCAATTCTATGTTGTACCTCCAGCATATTGGCCATGTTTGAAAGTTTGTCATCTTTCAGGATGGGACTCTTGGTAGTGCCGAAAAACTAGAGTGGCCAATAAAGGGTGATTTCAGATGTAACGGGGCCCGTTGGCCCTGTACCGAAATCACCCTAGTCATTCCCCGCCGGGGTCACCCCGTCACGCCGCAACAGACGTGCCGGGGGTATCCCGGCGGGGAATCTGGGAGGGGGCGGGGCCGCGCAGCGCAATGTGCGACCGCACGGCCCCACCCCCTCCACGCTCCTGCCACCCGCCCTCCGGGGAGACGGGCGGATGGCGGGGCCAATGAGGCCGCCACGTCGGGCCGGATTCGCCACGGCCCAGGGTCCTGCCGGTGATCCCGGNGACGCCGGGGTTCACCCCGGCATGGGATTGCATTTGATACACGGCGGCGTCCGGTCCCCCCGCTTCGGCTGCTCACGTGTCGAATGCAATCCCCAGTCGTGGTAACATCTGGGGGGAAACATCCGTTTCCCCCAACAGACGTGACGCTATCACAGCCACCACGCGGAATTGAGCGTGGTTCACTGTGATATCGTCACGTCTGAAATCACCCAAAGTCGCTGTCAGTTCTAATCTGATAATTTGATCATTCTCGGTATCGGCAGTTCTTTTACATTATCAGATTTTTAACATTGCGGTTTTCCCCATTGAAGTTAATGGCGAAAACCACTATGTTAAAGATCCGATACCAATAGATACGATAGAACCGAGAAAGGGAGATCCGATACCGATATAAAACCAGTACTGATATTTTGCCAAAGTCCCATCCCTAAACCATCTTTCTACATTTGCAGCATTATGCAAACTTAGGAAGATGTTTCAGAACAATGACTGAGAGATAAATGGAGTGGCAACTCTTGGAAAAGTGAATACTGTTCCTACATCAGAATCAGTGCTTTCGTTCATGACCTTTTTCCTGTGCAGGGTCATTAGTTTATTTATGGCTTGACGGGTTTCACCAACATAATTTAAGCTGCTAAACATAGTTGAAACTAATCAATTCAATTAATTTATTCGGCACGGGCTTTCGCCTTGGTCAACAAAACATATAACAATACAACAATATAATGAAACTAATCATAGTTTACTGTGTTACACATTATCACAGAATAAACAGGGTCAAGTAATCAGCAGCCCCCCCCCCCCCAGTCTTTTCAACAGTACTAATAAACCCTTGTAGAGTATGTGTGTGTGATGATGGAGTGAGGGGAAATCACAAATCAGGAGTAATATACACTATTGCCTGAAAGATGCTTGGGTTTTTTTTGGGGGGGGAGGGGGAGGAGACGTGAAGATCCAGGGTACAGTAAATTCACTAAAATGCACCAATCTTTTCTTAAAATGGGTCTTACTCTATTTATACACAAGTGGCTGTTTTCTATAAATATCATGGGCTTTAATTCTTATCTAAATAAATATAGAGCTCCGGTACTTAGTGCTCTTTGTTATTTTGCGACGGAAGACATTTTTATTCCTCTAATGAACCTGAATCATAGTTGCAATTAAACAGGAGGGCACACACTAACTATCCTGCTTGTTAAGGACTTGATTTGTCTCTTATTTACATCAGGAGTAAACTAATTCCATTGAATTCAATGGCATTTCACCCATATGAGACTGATGGAGTATTTGAACTCTGTATGTGCGTGTGTGAGGGGAGTCTAATGATCAATTTTACTCAGGAAAGCAGATTCCTTAGTGAGAGACAATTACAGTACAGAACTAATGCTGAGACAAGAACCACCGTTCCCAGGCTATCAGGAAATACCTATCTTTTCAGGAGTGCTTGCGACTGTTCATTGGTGTTTTATCACTATCCATTAAATCCACACTTCTGCTGTTGTCGAGATCAGAACCTGTTATTGTTTGTCGTTTCCCACCAATTTCTGGTATTTTTGGCAATTTCCATTAGTTTCCAATATTTGGGGGGATTTCCGTTGGTTTTTGGTATTTTCAGCAATCCAGCACTTTATGTCAATTTCCGGCATCAGAATGCATAAAACAAGGGCTAGGAAATACACCAATCAAAACACAGTTTACAAGGAGCCAAAATAAGGACCAATAAGGGAAATGGTGAAAGTTACATAGTGAATTTGTAATTCTACACAAGCCAGAAGTAGCAAACATAAGCAGCATGTAAGAAATGTTATGTGGTGTGTGACCGCTCCTGCCTAGGAAGAATTGCCAGAAGTACCAAACAATGGGAATTACTGAATGGGAACTAGCAAAAATAGCGGGTACGTTTCCTCATCACATGGGCTCTGGCAAATTGTCTATTTCCGATGGAAACAGCCTTCACTGCAACTGCTCAATTCAGCACTATATAGAACTGACGGCCCTTCCCAATATAGTTTGAATGGAGTGTAGGTGCTCTCTGCATCTCTCCTTCACGTAAGGGTGAATGTCCATTTGTGACCAGGTTCTGTTTTTGACAGATCTGTTCAGTTCGATCCTTCTGAATGAAAATCGGAACGGATGATGGTTCCTAGTTTCATTCGCAGGAACGATCCAAAAACACTTGCCGCCTGGCACATGCACAAAATGACGACGGCCCATATGCAAAATGACAGCACTGTTACAGCTGCCACCTTTTCGCACATGTACGGTATGGGCACCACCATTTTGCACATGCACGATCCTTATCAATTGGAATTCCGATTGATAGTTCGACAGCTGTTCTGTTTTTGCAGAACTGTTCTGTGAAAATGGAAGGGCTGTTTTAATTCATCCCTACGTTCACGAAACCTACGTGGCCTATTTCCATGACTCTATCAATACCCCACCTGCTCACCAGGAGCTGAAGGACGCAGGTTTGATTCTGATCTTCATTTCATCATTTCCTCCCAGTGGCTTTACATGGAGTTACTCTACATTTATCCCTCTGAGAGAAGAATGAAGCTCTTGGAGCAGATTTCCTTCCTGAAATGCCATTTCTCATAGTAGGGCTTCTTAACTGAATAATTTCAGTTAAGAAATTAACTGGTAGATCGATGATCTAATGATATTCTCATTGCATTTTCACAGAAGGCAATCGTGCATGGCCGCCTCGTCTCTCTAAAAAAGAAAAAAATGGGAAAGGGAAACTAGGCCACATAGGACTAGCAACATGAATGGGAAAGGAAGCAGGGATGGGAAGTGGGGAGATGGGGGCAGTGCTGGCTCCAGAGAATTTGAGGACTTGTTTAAAATGGTGGTGCAGCCCCCTTGCTAACATAGGAGCTGTTTAACAGTCACACACCGACTCACCCATTAGAAAAAGGGAAGTGCTACTGTAATTTTTTTTTGGATCTTCAATTAGACCTAGCATTCCCTTCAAGGTTTAGGCTCCTTTGCAGGTCCCACAAGGGCCATACATTGTGTATATGTTGTTATCTCTCATTTACGCATGGGCACCATGTGTTGGCGGGGGGGGGGGGAACTCCTAAATTACCATGGGCCCTCCGCAGGCTGATTCCTCCACCCCCCATGTTTGAGGCTCTGCAAGCCCATACTTTACACTAGTTCTTTTCACACTCATGGTGTCATTTCACATTTAGTTATGGACCCCATATATTGGGGGCACCCAACACACAGAGCCCTGTGTAGGGCACACAGTCTGCACTTATCTGGCTCCATCCTTGAAGGGAGGAGGGAGTTGGGGGGGTAATTTTCATTGTTTTGAGGAGGAGGCAGAGTTGTTCAGCAGCTAGGGCAGGGGCCTGGAGTCAGGCCACCCGTGTTTAATTTTCTAATCTTCTCTTAACTCACTACCTGACTTTCTGGCAGCCAGTAGAGATTAAATGAGTATCTGTGCTAACGAGAATTCCCAGCGAGATTGCACTACCCATTCACATCTCGGTCAAATCAAGAACTAAGCAGTATCTGTCAACTTCCTGATCAATTTCCCATTTAATCACCAAAGTTTACCAGTTTCTGGGGCTACTGTTTACTGTGTGCCACTTTTCTGCCAATTTTCATTTCTGACACCATGCTGATGAAATACCATAATTTCTGTCTGCATTCTCTGTGGTTTTTTCAGCCTATCATCAACTCCGTTACTCTGGTTTATTCTGAATTTTGCCTCATATGGATGGAAACACAGAAATAAAATGGAAACTTGGTGGTGCGGTAAATCGGTAACTCGGAAAGGTGGTAATGGTAACAGGACAGTAAACAGAAAGTTGGTATTTCCTTAGAGATGTTAATTTTGGTGTCGGATAGAACTGAAATTGCCTGAAAATGGCCATTTTGGATTCATCCAAAATTTCAGGGTTTTTTTCAGTTCTGGTGTTTCAGTTCTTTTACATTGATTTTGTCTCATTTTTATTTGTATTGCGCCGGTTTCGGTGTTTTTTTCATTGTGGCTTGTTCCCATTGACTTCAATGGTAGAAAACGATCCAAAACCAAAATGAGATCCAAAATTTATAAAGAACCGAAACCAAAATTTCCCCTGGAGTCCCATCCCTGTATTTCATGGTGGTATTTCTCAATATTTTGGGAAGTCAGCTACCTGTATCAGTAACAGGGAATCCAACACTGGTTCCTGAAATTGCAATGTTGCTAACTGTTTCAGCTGTAATAACCAGTTTGTCCTGTGCCCGTTATTACCACTATCTGTTTAACAGATATCTTGTTTTTTATTTTTTGTTTTTTTGTTATTTATACAAAATTTATATCCCACCCCTCCTGCCCAGGGTGGCAAACAACAACTATAAAAAACCAATAAAATAAACAATAAAACATTTAAACCAGTTAAAAATTCCACATTATGTAGGGGAAAAAACCCACTCCCTCCCCCCCAGCCCCACCCACCCAACCCCTACCCCTCGCCAAAGGCCTGGCGGAACAGCCAGGTCTTACATAGACATCGAAATAACAAGAGAGTGAGGGCCAACTGAGCATCCTCCGGGAGCAAATTCCACAGCACAGGGGTAGCCACTGGAAAAGATCTAACATCAGTGGCCACCCACCTCACCCGGGGAACCTCCAAAAAGGCTCCCACGGATGATCTCAAAGGTCACACAGGCACATGGGGAGTGAGGCGGTCGCATGAATAAGTAGGGCCCAGGCTGTGAAGGGTTAAAACCAGCACCTTGAACTTGCCCCAGTGGTTTATAGGCAGTCAGTGCAGAGCTTGGAGCTGATGTCATGTGCTCCCTGTGGCCTGCCTCCTTAAGGAGACATGCCGCAGCATTCTGTACCACTTTAGCCGCCGGACCAGCTTCTTGGGCAGCCCCACGTAGAGCGCGTTGCAGTAATCCAGCCTCAAGGTGACGAAGGCATGGTTGACAGTGACGAGATCAGAGTCTGAAAGATACGGCCGAAGCCGCCGGACAAGATGTAACTGCCGAAATGCACTTCCCACCACGGCCACAACCTGAGATTCCAGGCTGAGCCGTGAATCGAGGAGCACACCCAGACTCCACACTTGAGAGAGCATAAGAGGGCGAACCCCCCCAACAAGAGGAGATTCAACCACCTCCAGCCCCCCCACGCCCTCACCCACCAACATCATCTCCATCATGTCAGGATTCAATTGCAGATGGCTCAACCTCATCCAAGCCCCCACAGCTGACAGGCACTGGGAGAATAAGGAGACTGCATGACCTGGGTTGGTAGAAAAAGAGAGGTAGAGCTGAGTGTCATCAGCATACTGATGACACTGCATGCCCTGAAACCCTCTCACGATCTCCCCTAACAGCTGCATATAGATATTAAACAAGAGGGGGTACAGAATGGCACCCTGCGGGAGATTTTGCAGTGAGATGAAAGCAATATATAAGTAGTTTGTTACAATACTTTAATTATAGCACATTACGGAAAGCCCAAGCTCAAGGCAATGTAAAACCTAGCAAAGAAATATTTGGGCTTTTTTTCAGTTTAATTTTGCCTTCAAAAAGGAAACGCATCATACAGCTCTTTGTCCAATAGGGCTGAAATGACAAGCCACTATGGTAGCTTTTTCCGATGGCAAAAGTTCTTCCACAATGAGCGGCACGGTGTGATAGAGATGTTCATTCTGCTACTTTCATTCTGCTACTTCCATCGTTCCACTACTTTCATTCCACTACTTCCACCGCCTGTGAAAATAGCAGAACAATATTTGTTCCGTCAGTTTCCTAGATTATTCTGACAGTTTCTGAATTAGCAGAATGCTGGCGGAATTAGCGGAATGCCGATGGAAAAAATGCGGAAAGTCGCAGGCAATTCCAAAATGGTGGAATGAAATAGCAGAGCGGAAAAAGAAGTTGCCGCTTCAGCCCTACATGTCCAAGCAGTAGTGTTCAATTTCCCAGCAAGCAACTCTACAAAAACAGGTGCTAGCAAAGAGCAAATTTTCTTGCTGGTTGCCACAGCTACCCCAGAAACAGTCTGCATCACAAATCCATACATGGCATCTCTCCCAAGACTGTATGCTGGTCACATGTGGAAGAAAAGGAACTTGTAAGACAGTTTGTAACATCAGCTTCTGGTGGATACCATTATGGCTTTATAGGGTATTTTCAGATGTTAAGAGATCATGGTCAACCACGGGGAATTCCCACATGGTGATTGTGGTCCTGTAATGTCTGTTGGGAGGGAACAGAAGTTCCTCCCCAGATGTTCACCCCCGTGAATCACGGGGGGGGGGGGAAATCACATTCACCACGTGAACGGCGGTCCCAGTGGGACCGGCGCCATTTGCGTGGTGAATGTGATTCCCCCCCTGTGATGAAGGGGACCATCACGTCTGTCCCCAGACCACGGCCCAGAATCCGCAGCGGGATTCCGGGCCATGGTCAATGTCGGGGGTGGGGGGGCGGCCGGGCATTGCGGCCGCATTGGCCGGGACAACGTGGGGGGGGGCTGTGTGGCCGCATGTTGCGCCGCACAGCCCCGACCCCCCCGGATTCCCCACCGGGATCGGCCACTGCGTCTGTTTGCCGTTACACGGTGGCCCCAGCGAGGAATCAAAGGGGTGATTCCGTGCCGAGGCAAATTGGCCCCGGCACATCTGAAATCACCCATAGATGCAAGTTAATACTGTTGTTGCTATTTTGATTGATGGCTAACATCTTCATCTGGTATAGCTTCATGGAAGGCCATTGATGTCAGTGGAGTTTATCACTGGACGATCACTTATTTCAGCCCCATCACCTGCCCATGCCCACGTCTGCTTCTCTCCAGTATGCTCCAGGCCACTTCTGGTAATCTCCTTCCTACCCCCACCCACTTACCCTGGGCAGGTGGAGTACAAAGTTTATGGAAGATCCATTCTTCTATGCAAACAGAAGCATGTGACCCCGTATTGTAGCCGGTGGTTCTATCACTCCCTCATTACAGTACTGCTTATACAGGTTTCACTATTACAAACCTTTCACTATTATGAACAAAAGGCTTAGAGCCCAAGAGGTATCGAGGAAGTAGTATACATCCAGGATTTTTGTATGATTGTGTAGTGGCTATGGCACAAGCTAAATGCCTAAATAAATAAAATTAACTGACATCAAGGATTTGGAGGCAAGTCTCTTTCTTCTAGTCCCCAGTTCAGGAAAACATCCTTACATAGCTAAGCACTTACACACATGCTTGAAGTTAGTAGGACATATGCATAGGCTGACGAATGGGGATGAACTAAAGATCATGCAAAAGTGCTTTCCTAAGTCAGGTCTTGGAACCTGATTGAAAGCCATTTGAGGTCAACAGGTACTTGGCCCATTGACTAGAACTGACTTTGGCATCAAGTTCTGGCCCCACTGAAGCAAAATTCCTGCTGACTGCAACTGGAATTGATGTTTAGCTCTTGATCTCAGTTCCCAGCTCCAGAACAGATCAGATGACGCTTAGGGAACTTCCAGGGTAGTTTATTACGGTTGACTGGATGTTGGCTGGACCCTCTGTAAGACAAAGAAACTTGTTTGTGCTTCATCATGCAATATTCCCAAAGTTACAGTAAGTTTGAACAGTCAGGTGTTTTCCGCTGAGATCAATGCTAGTAAATTTAGAGCTATCGACCCTCATTAAAAATGTATTGGTTGCTGTGGGGTTTTTTTTCCCTCCCCTGTCTGGAATCGTTCTGAGTATGTCTGCGGAATGCAAATCAGCACATAGTGCTGATGAGGAACTTTGCTGACAATTGATGATAATGCACCAGTTCCTGGTACGTGCTTACCCCTTCATTCATATGGGAGGGGCTGTGTCGCAATGAGCAGTCATACCAGATCTCCTTAAGATTTTAGCCTCCGCATGAAACACCCTGATAAGGTTGGTAGAAATTAAGTGGAGGAACTTTTTAGGCATTGGTTTACTTATTTTGGTATTTCAGTCACTTCAGCTTTTCGGTTACATCATTTTGGCAATATTAGTACAATTGTGCTTGTGCAATTGCTGAAAATGACATAATCAAAATATCATCAAACTGACCAAAACACCAAGATAACGTCCCTTCCACCCCCACTCCCATGGAAATGGAATATTTGGAAAACTGCATACACTGGTACCAATTTGGTTTGTGGATATTATTTGGGTACTCGAAGGACTACCTGAAAATGCAAACAATAATAAATCCAGTTCCCATTTTATGGATTTGAAGAAGGCAAATCCAGATGGGTTTGAAGCGGGCAAATTCATCAAACATATTTGGGGGTTTGGGATTATCCCTTTCAGCTCTATGTTAAATGCCAAGGATTCCTGCCCCCCATGCGAATGCTGTGTAATGAAGCTGTTCAAAAGTTATTAAAGATGTTGGATGCCCATCATGAGACACTTTAAAAGGGACCTGGGATATGGTCTATTTATTTTATTTATTTCAGAACATTTCTTATCCCGCACCCTCCTGCTATTAGCAGCTCAGGGTGACTCACGTTGCATTAAAACATAAAATATAGTATACATATAAAAATATAAATAAATATAAAGATATAAAAGCCAGCAATATAAAATAAACACAATAGTGAAGCTAAGAACGCCCCTCCTCCCCCATCTCCCTCACCAAAAGTCTGGCGGAACAGCCAGGTCTTAACACTGTTACCAGAAAGAGGGAAGGTTCAGGGCCAAGTGGACCTCCATCGGGAGGGAGTTCCACAGCCTTGGTGCAGCCACCGAGAACGCCCTCGTTATAGTTGCCACCCAAGAAACTCAGGAGACCTCGAGAAGGCTCTCCCAGCTGACGGCAGGGGCTGATCTAGGGCCCAGGGAGTGAGGCGGTCCTGCAGGTAGGCAGGGCCCAGGCTGTGTAGGGCTTTATAGGTCAAATCCAACACTCTGGATTGAGCCCAGAAGACTATAGGCAGCCAGAGTAAAGAATGGAGCACCAGTGTATGTGCTCACGATGACCTGTCCCCGTAAGAAGATGGGCCGCCGCGTTCTGCACCTGCTGCAGCTTCCAAAACATCACCAAGGGTAGCCCAACATAGAGTGCATTGCAGTAGTCCAGTCTTGAGGTGATGAAAGCATGGATGATGGTGGCTAGATCAGAGTCCAAAATGTACGTACAAAGCCGTCACACTGGATATAATTGGCGGAACGCGCTTCTCGCCACAGTCGCCACCTGGACATCCAGGTGTAGCTGTGAATCGAGGAGCACCCCGAGACTGTGAACCCGAGGTACCAACAGGGGGTGAACTCCATCAATGATGGGGGCCACCACTCCCTCAGCCCCTCCCACCAGCATCACCTCCATCTTGTCAGGATTCAGCTTCAGACGGCGTATCCTCATCCAGTCCCCCATGGCTGCTGAATACCGCATGAACACTGAGACTGCCGGACCTGGGTCAGCTGAAAATGAGAGACCTGGTTGTTAGAGGCGGGCTAAATATGGGTTAAGTACATTTTGGAAAATAACATTTTTTAAAAAGTGTTTATCTTAAAATTTCATTAAGCATACTGCAAGGTTCTATTCTGTCCCCTCTCCCACTGCATTAACCAAACCTCCTCCTGACCTCACACAAAGGCTGCATGTACACGTTGAACAGGAGAGGGGACAGAATAGAACCTTGCAGGACTCCACACATGAGGTCCCAGGGAGGTGAAGGACAATCCCCAAGCACCACCGACTGAGTTCTCCCGGTCAGGAAGGAACAGAAGCATTCAAGAACAATTCTGCCCACCAGCATCTTGTGGTCAATGTTATCAAATGCAGCTGACAGATCTAACAGGATCAAAAGGGCCGACTGACCCTGATCCAACTCACAACGAAGGTCATCGACCAAAGCCACAAGCACAGTCTCTGTGCCAAAGCCCAGACGAAAGCCAGACTGCAAGGAACCCAGAAAACTGACACAATCCAGATGCCCCTTCAGTTGCTGAGCCACCATCCATTCAAAAACCTTCCCTAAAAAGGGAAGGTTAAATACTGGCTGATAGCTGGCAAGGAAGTCAATGTCAAGTGATGGTTTCTTGAACAGAAGCTGCACCACTGCCTCCTTGAGGGCATTACTCTGCCCTCCCTAAAGGAGGCATTGACCACCATTGCCAGCAATGGTCCCAGCATCTCCCGGCTGGCCTTGACCAGGCAGGAAAAGCACGAGTTCAGTTCACAACAGGTACCTCTAACCACCCCAGGGACAACCCCCACATCAGCTGGTGACACCCACTGAAATTGATCCCATAAAACAGGACAAGGCGGGACTTCCATTACCTCTGGTTCTCCCACTGCATTAAGCGTGGCTTTGAGTCATGGTGAATACAAGCAACACAGTCCTCTAAGTCCACTGAAGTTGCGGCTTTGAAGTTGTGGTGAATACAAGCGACACAGTCCTCTAAGTCCACTGAAGTTGCAGCTTTGAAGTCATGGTGAATACAAGCAACACAGTCCTCTAAGTCCACTGAAGTTGCCAGGTTTTGAATAAACTTTATGATTCCATTATTCTGTAACACACAAGTTTACAATTTCAGGCCTAGTCCTGGGCAGCTGGGATATTGCCCTCAAGATCTCCGCAGTCCAAGGCCTACACTCCCTTTCTTTCCCAGCGGCCAGCTAGGGCCTCCCTCCTGGAGTTCTCACCCTGCCCTTGTCGCACTAGGGACCTGCAACCTGGCCCTGGTGCCTCGAGGGTCCCTAGTCCCTTAGCCTCCCAGGCTACTCTGATCACAGTCCATTGCAGCTGGTACATCAGGTTCCTGAGCTGGTAGGTGTTACTCCTAGGGTTACCCTGTCCAGGCCCTGCATTCCCTTGGATCCCCATTCTGCTAGCTAAACCCTCTTTGCTGGAGTCCAAGGCTGTCCTGGGTTGACACCAGAGACAGAAGTCCTGGCCCAGGGTCCTACCTTTCCCACCTTCTCCCATGTGCCAGCCAGGCCCTCCCATGAGGGAGTCCTAGGGCTGTCCTGAGTCACACTAAGGATGTGCATCTCCAGCCAGGGTCTGGAGTGCTTAGAACCCCCAACTTCCAGGTGCCTTCGGGTTGCTTCCACTCCTACTCTCTCAGCAGTAGGTCTCCAGCAGGGAGCCCCTGCTGCTTCCTCTACACAGGGCTCAGAGTCTTCTCCTCAGACCCTACTGGCCAGGCCCAGCCTATACTGAAGCCAACTTACCCCAAAGGCAGAGTCCTCCCTGGATCTTAACTCTCTGGAGCCCTGGAAGACACCATGCTCTCGCTCTCCTGTCTCCAGCTAGCTCTCCCTCGCTTCTTCCCTCTCTCAGCTGAGCTTCCTGAGTTCTGGGCTGGCTATGCCATGTCCAGCTCAGTTTCCCTAATCAGCAGCCCAGCCACTGATGTTACGTGACTGGCACTAGTGTTCTTAAAAGGCCAGGCTCCATTGTAGCCTGCCCTGGTACACCGAGTTAGGTAAATGGTTAGGTAAGTTTAGAAAGGTACTAAAATGCTTGGACCGGGCTGGTAAAACAGAAAATTGGCAATTCAGTAATGGTAATATTTGGTATGTTTGGTAGTCCAGCAGCTTTATTGAAGACCCCGGGACAGATCTTCTTGTGTGGAGGAGTCCTTCGGGCAGGCTCTCTCATTGCGGTGCGCTGTGGAGGTCCCTGCTCTACAGCACGTACAAGCAAAATGGCCGCTGGGGCCATTCTGCACATGTGCAGCCCTTTTTCAAAATGGCGCCAGCAGTGTTGGCGCCATTTTGCAAAAGGGCAGTTGTTCTGGCCTCAGAGCACATGCGCAGAACAGCTACCCTTTTGCAAATTGGCACCAACACTGCCGGCACCATTTTGCGAAAGGGCTGTGCGTACACAGAATGGCCCCGGTGGCCATTTTGCATGTGTGAGCTGTAGAGCAGGGAGCTCCACGGCACAGTCTGCCGGAGGGACTCCTCCACACAGGAGGAGCCCTCCCGGAACCTTCAATCAAGCTGCAGCGCACCAGACCTGCAATCAAGCTCACCCCAAGGCCGGTAAGTACTATACCAGTGCCCGGGGGGGTGGGGAACTGGGTCCGTAACAGCGGATCTGTAATTAATTCGTAACAGCCCTTTTTGGTTAGTTACAGATTAATTCGTACCCGAAATTGCCATCCCGATAATCTAGTAGGGATGGGAATTTCAGTTTCCATTTTAACTGAAACAGTCTGATAATGGCTGTTTTGGTTTAAAACCGGAGTGCCGGAAAATCAGGCCCATTACTGTTCCAATTATCTTTCCCCCAGTCCGAGGACCTTTACCCCTACCCCCTGGGCCCTGCCGGCTGGCATGTACTTACCAGTCTGGGTCTCAGAGGATGGGGGTGAAAAGCCACCGTCTCCCATTGACTTCAGTGGGATTGGTGCATGGCATTGGCGAAAGCCGAACCAATGAATACCAACTTACTTACTTACTTCAATGGGGAAAGAAAAAGAACTATAAACCAAAACCAAACCAAAAATGAACTGAAATTTAGGGATCCAAAATAACAACAGAAACAACAAAACGAAACCAAAAAAGGTCTATTATCTAGATCATTTCACTGATGCCACAAGAGCATTTTGCAATGTTTTTAAATTGGAATCTGATTACATCTTCTGGAGTGGCTTTTAATTTGCTCAACAAACATGTAATGGAAAGATCAAACAAAATGGGAAGAAAGAGCATTGTAATTTTGAAATTACTGTAGCTTGCAATAACTTCATATGCTTATGTATCATGGTGATACGCTATGTAGGTTGGTAGATGCCTCCCCCAACTGCTACCACCTCAATGAAGAAAGGAATTGTTCACCCATGAAAAGAAGACCAGTTGGTTTTATTGTTCACATAAGACATTGCTAATTTGTCATTTGAACCCTTGAAAAGTTTTGCTTGTGCATAAATGTTGGCATATAACCACAATGCTGTATCTCTTCAAATCTATTCCGTTGAAAGATGGTACTTAAAAGAACTCTGCTACTGCACTAGAAACATCAATTCGTACTTGGTCTAGTATTATTCCCAGAAGTATCTTTACTACTTTTAGTAACTCTCATACATACTAATGGAAGCTTCTGCAAAAGGAAAAACGGTGACTGATGAAACCCACAGGCCAATATAATCACTGAACCGTAAATGTAATACCTCAGGGAAGAAAAACGGCACAGAGAAGATCCAGAGAGACATTACTGCAGGGAGATTTGGGCATTTGCAAGATCATAAGTATAAGGGATGTCAGAAGCAAACCGTACAGTCTAGTAATAGAAAGATTCTTGATCCTATAAAAATGGAATGGTACTGTTGAAACTGAACTTGTGTTTGACCTCGTAAACTGCCCGTGAGAGTGCCTGACAGATGAGATGATGACAGATGACAGGAGTGTTTCTAAAGAATAATAACAATTTCCAATTGCCCAGCAACTCTCAACTGCACTTTCAAAACTTGGGCATCATCTCTATTTCAGTAGGAAGACTGAGGCACAGACAGGGATACGGAACCTGCCTGAAGTTGCACGGCAAATTTGTAATAGGATCAGGGCAGGAAACCAACCATCTTACCTTCTGCTTCTGTGCTCTATGTAACGATTGCGCAAACTTGCATGAGACCGGAATGTAAAATAAGCTTCATGGTTTGGACACAAGAAAGAGATGAAGTATTGATAAGCCTATCCAGGAATCAAGACTTGAAGCCCTAGCCCGTGGCCAAAATGAATGAGGCTCCTTTTTTGGGGGTGGGCTGCATCTCAAGATAGTGGCTATAATCCCAAACCCCTCAGCGTGGAATCCACATGGGAGCCACAGGATTCCTTGTGGCACAAAGCATTCCTGATGGACATGCACGTGGGTTGTGTGCATGTGCATGCTAGGGGTGGGACTTCCAGGCAAATACCGGGTACCGGATTTACCGGTTTCCGGATTTCAAAATACCAGCATACCGGATTAAAACCAGTATACCGGTACCGGTTTTTCCCCATTGATTTCCCACCCACAGCACACATGAAGTATGGGATCGGCCCCACTGAGGTAATATTATGGGTGATTTTAGATGTGACGGTACCATGGATGTCTATGCTTTTCCATGTCTAAAACTGGCTATCAGATGTTGGCATGGGCTGTGACAGCACTTAGCCCAGACCATCCCCAAGGAACAACTCAGGCTAAGTGCTGCCACGGCCAATGCAAGAAACTGTGGACCCATCTGTTGTCCCATTTACACTTACCCCCGTCCGAGTCCATGTTTGTTCTGGGCAGCCTCATAGGCTGCCGGGGCCACCCATGGGGCAGGAGGCAGGCCACTCCTGATAGAGCAGGGGCAGGACCGTATGGACATATGTCCACGCATCACCATGCCCTCTCCTCCCCCCTCCCTGTCCCAGTCTGCCATCATGTTTGTTCCGTGCCAGGCCAAATCCTGCCCCGAGTGAGGGTTCTCACTCTCGACAGGATTGAAATGTGGTGGCACTCAGCGCTGTCACATATAAACATATCACTAAATGAGAGTAGTGCATGGAAGGTCAAACCAGTTGAGGAAATGGGCAACTCATTTGCTACCCATGGATAATAAAACCTGCATTTTTTAATACTGTCTCGTGCATTCAACAGGTTGCCCGATCACCAGTCTAGTAACAGAATTTAAATAAATTTAAAATAAAATAAATTTTAATGTAAATAAATAAATGTAAAATAATTATTGAAAGAAATAGAATACATCACCAACCGGGTACCCAGATACCCAAAAAATCAGTAATTTATGATACCAAATTTTGGATTTTCTGGATACTTATCATTAAATCAGGAGGGAAAACCAAAAGATCAGGACTAGAGGTCAGTCAATATTCCAGGACCAAATGTCAGCATTTTGGAATATCGGGCACCCGAATCGGGTCTAAATTGGATACTGATTGTTACCTGATATTTTCCAGTCCATTTGTGTACCAGAAATTTGCTGGGTATACCCATTTTTGTACGTACTCTTTTCAGCTCTAGGTACAACCGGCATTGACCAAAATGGTGAGACCCACTGCTGCTGTGAATTCAAGCTAGCATCATTGAACTCAATGGCTCTCTGCTAATTTGCAACAACTGAGAACCTGGCTCAAAATTTCATGCATCACTCCACCCCGATTGTACTAGAGGCAGATGGCATTACAAGCTTCCCTTCCTACTTGGTGTGAACTTGAGGAAGAGTTCAGTTTCAATGGGTATTTTCAGACATTACGAGATCACGCTCAACCACAAACAATCTCCTGTGGTGGGGAATGGTCCCATAATGTCTGTTTGATCCCCGCCAGATGTTCACCACAGTGAACTACCGGCGGGGATCAAAATAACCACACTTTCGAGGATGGTCCGGGGACCATCTCCGAAAGCGTGTTCAAAGTGATTCCCGCCGGGGGTGAACACCCGGCAGGAATCACTTTGTGCCCCCAACAGCCGTGACATTACCATGCTCAACCATGGCGGGATTCACCGTGGTTGAGCATGGTAACATCTCGTCTGGCCCCTGACCACAGCCCGGAATTGGCGGCCATGCTCGCCGCCAATTCCGGGCCATGGTCAATACCCCGCGGGGCGGGCGGGCGCCACAGCCG
The DNA here is from genome assembly GCA_003113815.1 of Sphenodon punctatus. NCBI lineage: Eukaryota > Metazoa > Chordata > Lepidosauria > Sphenodontia > Sphenodontidae > Sphenodon > Sphenodon punctatus. Next base: position 10,190,728 of record QEPC01009472.1, on the reverse strand, counting down.
CATTGTCTTTTTTTCCTTCCCTTCTCCCGGAGGGCAGGCGGCCTTGGAAGCATGGGGGGGGGGGCTGTGCAACCACACGTTGTGCTGTGCAGCCCTGCCCCCTCCCCGATTCCCCAGCAGAATCTGCCAGCTCAACTGTTGATGGGCCAGTCTGATTCCGCCGGGGAATCATTTGGGTGATTCCACGACGGGGCACCCAATGGGTGAAATCACCCAATGATGAGCTTCACAGCTCAAGCCCAAACATATAGTCCCATCTAGTGACCTTTCAAATACACAGAGAGATCTTCAGGAGGCATACACTGGTTTATTTTTAATAGAACTAATGTAGCATAATGAATAAGGTGTTAGACTTCGACTTGGACCTGGAAGACCAGGGTTCAAATTAGAGCTGTTGAATCTACAGTATCCAAATCAAAGATTGGTAGTTTATGTAATAATCAAAACCCATTGTACTCTGTTTCATATCTTTTCTGGTTTGGGTATTTTTCAGGTGCATAACTTTATTTATTTTATTTTTTGTTGCTTGTTTATTTCAAATTTTACTCCTTCCTTCCCAATAAGGTTCAGGGTGGCTTACATCATATAAAGATATGTAAAAAGAGCATTTAAATCCCCCAGCCTGCCCCCCCGCCACCTTTTCCTTAACCCCCCATCTATTTCCACTCACCCCTATTCCTGCCTGGCCCAAACAAAAGGTCTTCTGGGAAACAAGCAGGTTTGGACTTCGGCAGATCTCCAAGGGGAGAGAGTTCCATAACTGTGGAGCTGCCGCCGAGAACACCCCTCTGCATCCCATGGTTGTGAAAACGTCACGTTCAAATGGTACCTGCAAGAGGGAACTCCAGGTGGATCTCCGAGGCCATGATGCAACAGAGAGGAGGAAGTGGTCTTTCAGATATTAGGGGTCCAAGCCATTTGGGCTTTATAGGTTAAAATCAACACCTTGAATAATGCCTGGAAAGCTATTGAGACAAAATAGTAAAGTGATATCTTTTATCGAACCAACAACAGTGGGTGGAGGTCTTCAAGCTATCACTTTACTAGTACTTTGTCACTATTACCTCTATTGGGGACCAACATGGTGACCCTACTTTCTCTACACTGGAAAGCTATGGGCAGCCAGTGTAGACTCTGGAGTACTGGTGTAATGTGCTCCCAGTGACTCACCCGAGCTAGAAGATGGCCCACCGTGCTCTGTGCCAACTTTAGCTAGTGCTGAACTGAGCAATCACAGCAAAAACGGTTTCTGTTGGAAACAGATCATTTGCCTGTGCTTGTTTGATGAGTAAATTTACCAGCGTTTTCACTATTTTCACTAGTTCCCATTCAGTAATTACCATTGGTCGCAATCCCAAGTGGGATCTGCATGGGATCCGCGTAACACAATGCAATTTCTATGGAGATGCGTGCAGTTGCCAGTTTGCGCGTACAGAACCCCGTGATGCACACAGGGCATGGGTCGGATCAGCCCCACCATTCAGTACTTCTGGTAATTCTTCCTATGCAGGAGTGGCTAGACACCAAGTTTCATTCTTTACATGCTACTTATGTTTGCTTGAGTATGATCGCAAGTTCACTACATAACCGTCATCATCATTTCCCTTATCGATCCTTGTTTTGGCTACTTGTAAACTGTATTTACTGGTGTTTTTCAAGGTCTAGCCCTTGTTTTCTGCATTCTGATGTCAGAACCTGTCATAAAATGCTGGAAACTGATGAAAATACTGGAAATTAAGGCCCTTTTCACACAAGACACCCCCACCAATCTCCACGCAGTTTTTCTGCATGGAGATGGGTGGGGGTGCCTCTGTGAATACTGCGGGGGATGGGTTGGGGTGTGTGCACGCTCCCACACTACACCCACCTCCACCCATCATCCACCCATGGAGCAATGGAGTCCAATGTCTGTTAGAACAGGCACACACCCATCTCCACCCACAGCAGTCGCTCACCCATTCCCCCACCCACTGCGGTTTTCATTTAAAAAGGGCCTAACTGGCGAAAAATACCGAAAAATACCAAAACCTAACAAAAAATACTAGAAAATGGCAGACAATCACAGATGCCTATCTCGACAACAGGAGAAGCCTGGATTCAAGGGAGAGCACATTGCAGTAAAGCACATTGCAGTTCTCTAGCTTCGAGGTTATGAAAGCATGGACAATGGTGGCCAAATTCAAATCTGATGAAAAAAGTTGGTGGAAAACGCTACTAGCCCCTTCCACAACCTGGCAATCTAGGTGCAGCAGTGGATCCATGAGCACCACACGGCTGTGAATCTGAGTGACCAAAGGAGGCCATAACCCATCAATAACAGGGATTCCTATGTCCCCCAGGTCACAAGACTGGCCAACCATCATCACTTCAGACTTGTCTGGATTCATCTTCAGTCAGCTCACCCGCATTCAGTCCCCAATGGCAGCTAGGCACTTGTTAAGCACTGAGACTGCAGGACCTGGGTCAGATGAAAAAGAGAGAGAGATGAGCTTGAGTTCCCATCTGCGACGGTGGTGGCGGCAGAGGGAGGGGCGAGGGAAGATGTGGATCTGCCGCGGCTTCTCTCGCACATGTCAGGGCAGAATTTTGCACCCTAACATGCGCGAGACAAGCCACGTCAGATCCTCGTTCGCGCCGGCTCTTTTCCTGTCAGCCGGCTCCTCCGCGCTGTCGCATCTTCCTTCGCCCCTCCCGCTGCCACCACCGCTGCCGCATATGGTAACGCAGCCTGAGTCGGGTGTTATCAGCATACTGATGACATTTCACTTCAAATCTTCATTCAATCTCACCTGGGGGACTCAGATACATATTGAACAGGAGTGGGGACAAAATGCAACCCTGCAGGACTCCACAAGGGAGCTCCCAAGGGGATGATGAGCCACTGCCCATCACCACTGTCTGGGTTCTCCCAGTCAGGAATGAGTTAAACCACACAAGATCAGTCCTGTGAACCCCTACCTGGTTCCACAACTGTCTCATCACTCCATGATCAACTGTATCATAGGCCACTGAAAGATTTAACAAAATCAACAGGGTACAATTATCCGTGTCGATTTCTAAGCAGAGATTGTCAACCAAGACCACAAGTGCGATCTCAGTGCCACAGCCATACACAGGACAAAATTCTGACTGACATGGGTTCAGGACCCAATAACATACCTCACTGAATTGTTTTGAAGGTGGACTAAATAAGGATTGTAAAGTAGGGATGGGCGAACGCGGTTCAGAAGTTCAGCGTTCGGCCCGAACTCGGGCTGTTTGAATGACCAAACTCGAACACGAACACGAACACGAACGCGAACATACCGAACAAACCGAACACCGAACGGCGAAATGGTCGAACAGTTTGGTCAGTTCGGATCGCATTCGGGTGAGTTCGGGTGGCAAAAAAAGGTTCACTGGAAGGTCAAACATGACAGGGAAGTGTCAGTCACTGAGGAGCAGACTTCCAGGCACCAGGGGTGGAGAGGCTTGCAAGAAACAAAACTAATTATCTGCCTCCCCCCTTCCCAACACCTTCTGAGCTAGTCACTGTTCCTGAACAGCAGGCGTTGAGTAGGATTTTTAGATTGCTTTAAGTTTCATTTCAGTTTTGTACTGAAATGAAACTTAAACCATAAACTGAAACCTTGTGTTATGCACTGTACAGACTCATTGAGTATGTAATGTATGTATTTCACTACAGACTCCTCTTCTGTTTGTGATTCCCCCCATCCCATATATATGGGATGTATATATATATCCATATATATGGATATATGGATGTATATATATCCATCTATATCTATATCTATATCTATCTATATCTCCATATATTTGGATATGGATATGGATATGGGATGAGGGGGATAGATAGATAGATAGATAGATAGATAGATGTAGGAGTTAGCTTAGTGATAGAGATAGCGTTAGTGATTTAGTTTTAGTGTTTGTAGGAGTAGGCCTGTGTACTTATTAGATAATCCACTTAGTTCATAGCATTTAGAATAGTTATTAGTAGTTAGATTTAGTGTAGATAGATATATATAATATTAGATTAAAAAAATAAATTAAAAAACCCATATAAAAACCAAAAAACCAAATAAAAAACAAAAGAAAACCATATAAAACCCAATAAAAAACCAAAAAACCATATAAAAAAACCAAAAAAACACCCATAACAACATTTCCCGAACGGCCGAACCGAACGGCCGAACAGCCGAACCGAACGGCCAAACAGAACAGCCGAACCAAACAGCCGAACCCGAACTCAGCGAACTAGCCGAACGGCCGAACCGAACGGCCGAACCGAACACAGCCGAACCAAACGGCCGAACCGAACGGCCGAACCAAACGCAGCCGAACCGAACGGCTGAACCCGAACCACGATCTGTTCGCCCATCCCTATTGTAAAGTACTTAGAACACTAAAAGTGCTATATAATACAACAGCTAAGGGTCTGGTCCCAAAGGCAGGAATTCCAATGTAAGTCTTCTCATACCTTGAGATGTTGCACATAAAGGCCCACAAAAATCAGCCTCAAAGGCCCCACTCTACAGCTCGTCATGAGAATCCTTGCTTAGTATTGACATTGCTTTGTGAAAGCAATTATCAGGCTCCTGAAATGCTTGGTTAATGTTTCTAGAGTGTCTTCTAATGAGGGCTAATGATAACAAGCATGGAAGGTCTCTAGTTAACTTTGGCTAATGATTCAAATGTGGGAAAGGTCAATAGTATTAGCAGATGCATTGACAGCCATTTCATTTCTGTTCATTGCCCATTTTGGCTTTTTATTTTCCCTTCTTAGATGGTTTATGGCTAAAAGACCATGTTCTTCTTCTGTTCTGGAGTCTACCCATTGGCACGCAGATTACCTCTCCTCTTACATTGCTTCTCAATCAAAGTAAATGATGCTGAGCTTCAGAACTCTTCTAATGAGCTCCCGTCTGCACAACAGCGGTCAAAAAAGCAACAGAACGTTAGGAATTATTCAGAAAGGGGTAGAGAATATCAGAAAACAGAATGTCTCTCTATAAATCTATGATGTGACTGCACCTTGAATATTGTGTCCTGTTTGGGTCGCCCCATCTCAAAAAATATACAGTAGAAATAGAAAAGGTACAGAGAAGGGAAACAAAAATGATCAAGGGTATGGAATGGCTTCTGTGCGAGGAGAGGCTTGATAGTTTAGGAATCTTCAGCCTGGAGAAGAGATTACTGAGACGGGATAGGATAGAAGTTTATAAAATCAGGCATGGAGTGGACAAGTAAATGGGGAGTTGTTGGCTGTTTTTACACGGATGCCCCCCTTGCTTGGTATTCATGCAGGTATGCAGTGGGGGGACCATCTGTGTAAGCGGCCGGCAATGGTGTCCACTTGGTGTTCTGTTCACCCATGTGAACACCAAGCTGGATGGATGGGGGTGCATGCGAGTTTCCACGCAACATCCACCTCCACCCACGGAGCCCTCAAGAAAGTTGGAGGAGATTCCGTGGGTGGTTGTGGGTGGAGGTGGGTGTGTGTCCATGTAAAAGAACATGCACTCACTTCCACCCACCACAGCAAAACACCCATCCCCCCACCCACCTCCGTCTGTAAAAAGGCCCATTATTTACCCTCTCAAATAGTACTAGAACTAGGGGACACTCCATGAAACTAACTGGCAGCAGATTTTTTTTAAAATTAAGCATTTTTTAATTCAAAACTAAAGCTGAAGCAATTATCTGCAAAAATGAGTATATCCAGCAAATTTCCAGTACTCGAACAGAATATTTTGGGTACTTATTGATACCAAAGCTGGTTTTCGATCAATCAGGTTCCCGAAATGCCAAAATACTGACAAATTTTGTCCTGCATTTTGGGGGTTTTGTAGAAAATACAGGAATTTAGTATACTAGTTGTCAGTATTTTGGTATTTTGAGTACTCAGATAGTATTCGGGTACCGATTCATACACCCAAAATGGTACCAAATCAGGTATGGG
>QEPC01009472.1:10153908-10184722 GCA_003113815.1 Sphenodon punctatus | reverse complement strand
CGGGGTTGGTGAGAGAAGGAGAGACCCCCACAGGAGAGGGTAGCAGGCGTGACAGAGTCCGAGGGAGTGATCCAAGTTTCAGTAAGGGCAAGGAGCTGGAGGGAGCGAGAGAGGAAAAGATCATGGATATATGGAGCTTTACTGATAGATGAGCGACAGTTCCAGAGGGAGCAGAAAAATGGAAGTTGATGAGGGGGGAGGCAAGGAATAGGGATAAGATTGGGAGAAGGGGAGAACTAAAAGAAAGGAATTCATTTCAGATGGAGTAAGAGATACTGAATAGGGATGGGTGAAGAGAACGGAGTTCAGAAATTCAGTTCGGTTTGGTTTGGTTTGAAATTCGAGTTCGGTTCAGAAGTTCAGTATGATCGACCGAACAGAGCAAGTTCGGTTGAATTCCGAACTTCTGAACCAAGTTCGACCATTCAAACCCAGGTTTTTTGGTGTGTGTTGCCACTAGGGATGGGCGAACAGAACGGAGTTCGGAAATTCAGTTTGGTTCGGTTTGAAATTCGAGTTTGGTTCAGAAGTTCGGTTCAGTCAGCCAAACAGACCGAGTTCAGTCCGAACTCTGAACTTCAAAACTGCGTTCGCTCATCCCTAATACTGAAGTGGGTGTTGGAAAGTACTGCAGATATCACTGTGTAGAGGTAGAGTGGAAAGGAACCTATGGAGACACAAGTCCCTTTGAAATCAAGCAAACCCATCAAATCTGTTTTTTTCACTCAGTTTAGTTCTGATATTTGGTCAAATTACTGAATGCCCATGCCGATAAGACCATAATAACTGGGAAAATCACAGTATCCAAAACAAAATAACCAAAGACTCTAATAAATTAATTTTGTTTCATGTGGATATTTATTCAGATAGATGGATATCCGAAAACACGAATAACAGCTAGCTACGAATGAAAAAAAAGCACACCCCAATGATTCATTTTACCTCTCTACCGAAGAAGGGGACTCCGCGAAGAGAGACGGAAAGAGACAGTTCTATACCCAAGACAAGACAAGACAGCTAAGGCCTGATCCAGACCCTAGCACTGAGATGCTGTGTTCACAGAGGGAGTTGTATGACTTTTGCCCAGTGGCATTTCTCTCTCTTTAATTCTTTATTTGTGTCTATTTGTTTACTTAAGCCTTTCAGTTCTTTTATTTTTTCCCCATTAATGCAGCAGCCATCCATGGTGAGCTCAAGGGGTAGATGGGGACAAGATATTTCATAGCAACCAAGGAATTAAACATTGTCTCAGCCACACATGTTGACACTGGCACCAATCCATTTAGCTGGACCACTGCTGGTAAATGGCATCTTATGGAAGTCCACAGGTCTTTGCATTAACACCGGGGTCCTTGGGCATAGATATTCATGCAGGACTTTGTTTGCATGCTTGGCTTATTTGCCACGTTCTTCATGCATCTCTTTCTACATCGCAAACTCAACAAGTGAAGGGCCCTGGGGAAGCTTGGCTCCACCAAAGTCAACAACATAACTACCTTTAACTTTGGCAGGGTCAGGATTATGCCCATTTCCAATGTATTTCTGTAGCACCCAGGAGAGTAACGATCTTTCCTCGGCCTTCCAGTTTAGTATCCAACACTTACCCAGTTAATTGGTTGCCATTTACCAGATTACTATTTAATTATATAGCTTGATTATTATTTTTTTATTCCCTGTCCAGACTGGTTTGTTTATGCAGTAATTCAGTAAATGGTAATTTGGAAAAGACAATCAGTAAATGGTAGTATTCTGGTTTGGCGGTTAAACCCCACAGCTACTGGACAGTTGTCAAATAACTGCCAAGCTATCTGGAATACCAGATATTAACCATGGATTGATTACTTATTTATTTATTGCTATCCATTTCACCTCTAACTATGGGTGCTTTCGACTGTGACGGTGGCCCACACTGCCACGGTTTTCCCTGCTTCGGTATGTTTTCATGTTATAAAGTGGCCACATCCCCAGTGCCAGATGTTTGCCCTCGATTGATCCAGACTGTGGAGGGGCTAGCCTGGGCTGTGACTCAGGAAAGTCTTCAAGTCCCAGTCCATGCTACCTGCCACCACGGCCGGGATCCAGCCACATGATGGGGAGTAAAGAGGGCTTTCACATTTGAAAGCCTGCTTTACGTAACCCGGTCAGGATTCCCCTCAGTGCTAGGTACCATGGTGGCCGTCATTGGCTGCTACGGCTGCCTGTCAGGGGGGGTGGAGGTGGGGATGGGCAACCATATGTCTGCCAACTTCCCACTCTCCCTGGTGACCAGGCCCCCATCACGTCAGTTCGGGGGCCTGGCTGGATCCTGACCGCAGGTGGCAGTCCGACCTCAAAGGGAGTAAGTTTGTGGCGGTGCTTTGGCACCATCATGTCCTAAGACTCCCCATGATAGAACTTATCAAGGTCAATCTGGCTGGCATTGAATTTTCCCCCTGAATGGCTGTATTACAGGTAGAGGATCCAGGTTTTCAGTGCAGATTGTGATGATCTTTCCTTCCCCATCAGTCCTAACATAGAAGTGATCTCCATATTGCAAGATGGAGGGGGGGAGGGGGGACTCTGAAAGGGGAGGGACTAAGGGACTTTCTTGCCCTTTTCTGACATTGGGTGAAAGCAGATGCAGTGTGGGCCTGCTTTGCCACACTATGTCCCGTCTAGGCTGGAGACTCACCATTATGTGAATTTCCAGGCTGCCAGATGTGGGCCCACCGCTGTCCTGGCCCGAGTAGGTGGCTGTCTCCCGGAAGATCCCGGGTCCGCAGTCCAGGCCAAGGACCATTCAGATGGACCAATGCAGGCCATAGCAGGTCACTTGTCTGTTCCCTCTGCTATTCTCAGTCAGAGATAGGGGGCTGTCATGGCCGACAGCCATGGCTGCCCTTGGTTGGCCTCCATGGCTGCCTGTCATGGCAGATGACTGGGCACTGGGGGTACATTGAGTACGGGGATGCCCACCCCTGTGTTTGTTCTCTTTCCCTAACAGAGGTGGGGCAGGGGAAGACTCTCCAGCTGGCCCAGTTGGGTGCATGTCCATTCAGTGCCCTGACCTGAGAAATAAGGACATAGGAAGTGCCATACTCAGTCAGACCAATGGACTACCCGGCCCAGCATCCTGTTTCCATCCTGCCTCAGTCAGCTTTGATTGCTTCAGAGTAGAGCTGAAACAAGTACCTGATTTGATACCCATGGTTAATACCTGGATTTTGGGGAACTGTTTTGGGTACCTGAATCTCGTTTGAGTACTCAAAATACCAAAATACCAGTCTACTGAAATATCAAATTACCAACAACTGGTAAACCGAAATACTGAATTTCCCCCCAAAATTTGAGATGAAATCAGGACAAACCTGAGATTCCAGTATGGCAGTGATCAGTATTTTGTTGGTATTTCAGTATTTTGGGTACCCAATAGAAAATCACTTGCCAGAAAACCGGTTTGGGTACCCCAAAGTACCCAAAATATTTGGTTCTATTCGGGCACCAGAAATTTGATGAGTTGCAGGTACACATTTCTGCTCTACTTCAGAGAAATACCCAACATGTCATAATGGAGTGATCCATTCCCTTCAATTTATAACCAGCTCCTGACAGTCCACGATTACATCCCCCAACCAACCCGAATAATATTCGTTTATAAACCTGTCCTCTTAAGAACTCATCCAGTCCTTTTTAAAATCCAGTTATGATGTCGACCTTTACGACATCCTCTGGCAACAAGTTCAATGATATGTTGAGCAAAAAAGGACTTCCTTTTTTTTTAGATTTAAATCTACTGCCAGTACGTTTCACAGAGTGCCACCTAGTTCCAGTATTTGTAGAGAGCGTAAATAACAGTTCCCTATTTACTCATTTCATGCCACTCATGATTTTGTAAATTTCAGAAATGATACAGCAGCGTCTAGAGACCTTGGGTCAAATTCAGAGAGGCAATCACCCTGGAGTAGGGACTTAAAAGTAGCCAAGAATGTGGGTTTGACTGTTTGGAACATCCGACCCTGATCAATGGACAGTATCAGATGCTACGGATGTGCAAACGCGGTTCGGGAGTTTGGAGTTCAGACCAAACTCAAATAGTTCGGTCGACCGAACCAAACTTTCTAACCAAACTCAAATTCGACCAAACTGTTCAGTCAAATCCAAACCAGTTCGGAAGGCCAAAAACCTGGTTTTGAATGTACGAACTCAGTTTGGAAGTTCGAAATTTGACCGAACTCGAATAGTTCTGTCGATTGAACTGAACTTTCGAATCGAACTCGACTTTCGAACCGAACCAAATTTCCGAACTCGGTTCTGTTCGCACATCCCTATCAGATGCTCAAATTTGCCAGGCCCTGTGCTAATGAACTTCTCTCCTGGTTCCAAGGGGGTTTGTTATACTGAGCTTGGGCTGTCTTCCCAACTTTAAATTGTCTTTTCAGTTTAAAAGCCAAACCTGCCTAGCTTTGTCCCAGAACCTCCACTGTGTCTCCCAAAACTTTTCTGAGTTGTGCAGATTGCACGTTGCTTCATGGCTTGGATAAAACGATGTCTCTTTATTAGGTCACTGTTCTCAGGAAACAATTTATGTGCAACAAGAAGGCTAGGGTATACTACTTCCTCCTTTCTTTTTTTGCTTGAGAATCTGCAGTTCACACAGACCGCGCCAGCACATCCATCCAGTTTTATTTCTCAATTTATTCACCTGGAACTAAGTGGATTAAATCTTTTTTTTTTTTTAAACAGGAGACCGACACTGCATTTCTAACTGGAAGCACTGGAAAATAATCACAATTGTTAGGGAGACAAAACTAGCAGCACGGATGGGTGTACTGTTTCTCTATATACAAAACATTATGCTTTGCAGAGTTTAGAGGAAGATTTTTATTTTTTTTCAGGGCCTTTTATTTTATTTTTTAACTTTCTTCATAACCCTCCTTTTTCTCCTTAATCAACCTGGATTGATTAGAATTTGGATTTAAAAGATGAAAGGAGGCTGCAATTATCTACTTCTATATGCCCTTCAGTAAACTACCTTGCCGTCCCCCACTAGCTTTCCCCAACTCCCCTTCTTCTTAAGAAGACTTTCCCAGGTCCCTCTTGGCTGCGGTTGAACGGCGTTGGCTCAAGTCCATGCTGTAACAAAGACCTGGCATTCCAGCTGTCTGCTTCTAATCTCCAGTGTCAGCTCTTGTTAATGTTTCAGCGTGAAATCAGAGGGGGCAAAGCTGCATGGAATATTAAAACCATGATCAGAATTCCACTGAAATGGTGATAGCCTGCGAGTACCATTAGGAGGCCCCGTCAAATCACTGTCTTGCATTAAAGAAAAAAAGATTTCTATCGCCAGGGCACACGGGAAGTACAATCAGTGAATCGCTGAACCAAATTAGCATTTTTTCAATTGGAGATCGAAGCTGATTTATTGTCCTCCACAACATTAATGTAACTATGTGCTTGACCTGTTAAAGCAGCTAACTTTTCATTTAAATGGGTTCTTTCCTTCCATATGTAAAGGGCTGCAGTCATATTTCAGCTTTCCAAAGTGATCAGAAAAGTATTGGAATGTTTCAAAATTGTCTTAGAGGGTTCTCTCTCTCTCTCTCTCCCTTCCCTTCTTTTTTTCTGTGCTTACTGGTCAAGGGCATGCTGTTTAAAAGAAAAAGAAAGGAGGGAAAAAGCAGTCTCAGAATTAATGGGCTTGATTCTTTTTAAGCTAGGGCTATTTTACACCACACTGGGTGGCCAATTCTGCTTTGTTACACTGATGTAAATATGGAGTATCTCTTACTGATGTAAAGGAGAGCAGAATCTGTGCTTAGTTGTGTAGGGGAGCAGAAAGGAGTTGTAGTGGAGGATGATGTGTATGACTACATATATAATATGTGTGTAGATAAAATATACACAGGTGCACAATTGTACCTACACTTATTTTAAGATCCATTTACAAAACTTACACACTCATACTCACTTAGACCATGATTTTAAGATCTATTTACAAAATGGCCTTAGCATGTAAATGAGACTATGACCAATTTAATAACCTCAGAACTTCTGTCCTAGAGTATCTTGCCTTTTCATACATCACTTTCATTGTCCTGAGTAAGGATTGCAGGGTTTGACGGCATGGTTCAGTCCTCCGTTATTACTCGGAGCTTACTTAGAGCAAATTTGATTAATTCATTGGGAGTTTTGCCAGCATAAAACTAGTCACTGTGAGTCCGATCCAAAGGCCATTGAAATCAATGGAAAGACTCCCTCAGACTTCAAATTAAGCTGCATGAGAATAAATACGTTTTACTTTGCGCCCCCCCTTAGGTAGAATTTAAACCAAGGCATCTGCTGGTGTTTTGTAGTTCAGCCTCCCAATCTGGGAAAACTCTTGTATAAACTGACATTCTCCAAATGACAATATAGAACACCCAGCACCTCCTCCCTACAAAGTGAAGATAATATACATTTCCAATTAGCAGTACACATTCTAGTCATGTTCTCTTTTACTCCCTAACTATCTTTGTTTTGCTAAAAAGCTGGTCAGTCATTAATGAAATCCTGCAGTTCTGCTAATCCTAGATACAATGCGGCTTTTCTCTACTGGAATATCCCCCACATAAAACTACAGTTACCCAAGCTCCCAACTGCATTAAGGTTCCCTGTCATTTGCCTTTCATTACATACCTGATGTAGCACAGTAGCAGTCAAATGTCCTTGGCAGCCCAAGCCAAAGGGTTTAATTGTATTAGTTTCCAATTGCTCCTTCTGAAGGATCCTTGTAAAAAAAAAAATTACCAACCTCAGAACTACAGCATCCTAGCAACTTAAAATTTCTGGCAGGGTGCAAAATAGAATCCTAGTTGAAGAACTTACAAATGGCATAGCCTCCGCCATATGAAATGCATTTCCATAGACCTGAACAATGGGCCTTTCTTCAAAGGGAGCAAATGATTAGATGTTTTTTCATTTTCGGAACTTAAACAGATAAATGACTTCCCTGTTCCTCTATTTGATGTACTGTACTTTGGGGATTCAATTAATCTCTTTCTGATAATTGCAGAACTTCTGCATTATTTTTTTTTCCTCCTTAAGAAGTAGTCTCCAATGCAGGATGTTTGAGTTTTGCTCTTCAGAACATATGAGGCCTGTTTTCAGAAAAGCAAGAAAGTAGGGGGCTGATCCAAGGTAAACCCAGTACATGCACGTATGAGTACCCAGCACAGAGCATGAACGCACTGTCTGTACATTGTATGCATGCATTGCATGCATGGTGCATTCATAGTGTGCGTGTGTCCTGTGCTTGGTATGCCGGCAATGCATGCATGCAACCTGCAGACAGTGCATGTGTGGACCTTGGATTGGGTCCCAAGGTTCCAATCCTGATGGGGCTTGTGCCAATGGAAAGCTTTGAGGATTCGTCTCAGGCTGCAAGGGCCGGTTGAATCAGATGGACAAAGGACTGGAAATGAGATAAAGAGTTGGATCATTTTTCCATGCAATGGTCTTGTTTCTATTGCATGATCTGGAATAGCATTGGAAGTTTAAAGCACTAGCTTGGCTCTGAAGAGTTCTAATTCCCAGTTCTTCTGTCACTATGTAAACTTGAGGACATAGTCTTACAGTCTTCTCTTAGTTTCCTTAGCATTATGATGATGATGATGATGATGATGATGATGATGATGATGATGATGCCAGCCATGTGCCCAGGGCCAAACATTCATGAATTTTAGCAAAATCCCTGCCTCAAGGGGGTTACAATCTAAGGGCATTTTCACACAAGACACTCTATGCCCACTCACCCACCTACTATAGATGTTACAAAGCCCCCCCATGGCAATACTGCAGCCCTGCAGCATGTCTAGTGGGTGGAGACAGAGTGTCTTGTGTGAAAACACCCTTATATGGATTTATTATTATTATTATTAACAAACATTTATATAGCGCCAGCAGTGTACCTGGCACTTTACAAAGTAATAAAATAGACACGGTCCCTGCCCCTAGGGCTTACAATCTGAGAGACAGGAGCTGGGGGAGAGACTTAGGAAGGGGAACAGAGGGAGAGACAAGGGGTCTAACATTCATGAAGATGCGAGGTCTCAAGTGCACGTACTTGGCTTGGTTACGATGAGAATGACAGCAGGCAGGTCCATGTTGCAAGGATAAGGGTAAACCGATCGTAGGTATAGGAATAGTGGCTCAGCAGGATAAAGAGTCAGACAGAGCAGAGCGAAAGAGGTGAGTTTTAAGGAGAGATTTGAAGGTATGAAGGGAGGGGGCAAGGCGGATGTGGACAGGGAGGGAGTTCCAGGCATGGGGGGCAGCAAGTGAGAAGGGACGAAGGCGCTTAGGGGAGCAGGGAAGGCGTGGAAGGGTGAGAGAAGGGACAGAGGAGGAGCGAAGTGCACGGGCTGGAGTATGGAGGGCGATAAGTGCAGAGAGGTAGGGGGGAGCAAGGTTGTGAAGAGCTTTATAGGTGAAGACTAGGAGCTTGTGCAGGATTCGTTCAGGAAGGGGAAGCCAGTGAAGCGAAGAGAGGAGGGGCTGCACATGGTCGAAGCGACTGGCGAGGTAGATGACCCTGGCAGCAGAGTTTTGGACAGAGATGAGGGGAGAAAGGTGAGACCGGGGAAGGCCAGTGAGAAGGAGGTTACAGTAATCGAGGCGAGAGATGACCAGAGCATGAACAAGAGTTTTGGCAGACGAGACAGAGAGAAAAGGGCGAATCTTAGCAATGTTATGGAGGGAGAAGCGACAGGATTTAGCAACAGAGTCAATGTAGGGTTTAAAAGAAAGGGCTGAGTCAAAGATGAAGCCTAGGCTACGGGCTTGGGGGACAGGCAGGATGGTGACTCCATCAATAGTTATTGACAGTGAGGAAGGAGAGGAAGGATGAGGGGGGAAGATAAGGAGTTCAGTTTTAGCCATGTTGAGTTTGAGTTGACGTTGAGACATCCAGGTAGAGATGTCAGAGAGACAGTTGATGAGACGAGCTTGAACAGAGGGAGAGAGAGAGGGAGTAGAGAGATAGAGTTGAGTGTCATCAGCATAGAGGTGGTATTGGAAGCCATGGGAGGCAATGAGTTTGCCTAAGGATGAGGTATAGATCGAGAAGAGGAGAGGGCCAAGAACAGAGCCTTGAGGAACACCAACTGAGAGGGGGAAGGAGGAGGAGGCGGAGTTGGAGAGAGACACATTAAAGGAGCGGTCAGAGAGGTAGGAGGAGAACCAGTTATGGACAGAGCCACAAAAGCCAAGGGAGTGAAGGGAATCCAGCAAGAGTGAGTGGTCAACAGTATCGAAGGCAGCAGAGAGATCAAGGAGGACAAGAATGGAATAGAGACGTTTAGATTTAGCCACCAGAAGATCGTTGGTGATCTTAGCGAGAGCAGTTTCAGTAGAATGAAGGGGGCGGAAGCCAGATTGGAGGGGGTCAAGGGAGGAGTTGGAGGATAGGAAGTCAAGGCAGCGGGAGTAGACA
This sequence comes from Sphenodon punctatus, assembly GCA_003113815.1. NCBI lineage: Eukaryota > Metazoa > Chordata > Lepidosauria > Sphenodontia > Sphenodontidae > Sphenodon > Sphenodon punctatus. The sequence continues at coordinate 10,175,274 of QEPC01009472.1, read as the reverse complement.
ACACGTTCAAGCAGCTTGGAAGCAAAAGGAAGGAGTGAGACAGGACGATAGCTAGAAGGGTCAGAGGGGTCAAGAGTGGACTTTTTGAGAATAGGAGAGACTGTGGCATGTTTGAAGGCAGAAGGGAAAGAGCCAGTAGAGAGGGAGAGGTTGATGATGTGCAGGAAGGAAGGGGCGACAGTGGGAGTAATGGAGGTGAGGAGGCGGGAAGGAATGGGATCAAGGGGGCAAGTGGAAGGGTTGGAGGAGGAGAGCAGAGAGGAGATTTCCTTAAGGGAGGCAGGGGAGAAGGAGGACATGAGAGAAGGAGGGGGAGGAGGGAGAGGGGTGGGAGTGGGAAGAGAGGAGTGGGAAGCGATGTCGAGGCGGATCTTGTCTATCTTGGAGGTGAAGAAGGAGGCAAGATCCTGAGCAGAAAGGGAAGAAGGAGGGGGAGGACAGGGAGGCTTGAGGAGGGAGTCAAAGGTAGAGAACAGGCGGCGAGGGTCCCGAGAACAGGACTCAATGCGGGAGGCATAGTAGTGTTGTCTAGCAAGGGAGATAGCAGAAGTAAGGGTGGAGAGACAGAATTTGAAGTGAAGGAAGTCAGCGTGAGAATGGGATTTGCGCCAGAGTCGTTCAGCAGCACGAGTGCAAGAACGGAGGTGGCGGATACTAGGGGTGAGCCAAGGACGGGGGTTGTGGGAGAAGGCAGGGCGGGAAGAGAGAGGGGCATGGGAGTCAAGTGTGGAGGAGAGAGAGGCGTTGAGAGCAGAGACAGCGGAGTCAGGGGAGGAGGAAGAGAAGACTGTAGGAAGAAGGGGAGAGAGAGAGGAGGCAAAGTCCAGGGGATCAATAGCTTGAAGGTCACGGAAGGGGCGTAGAGAAGGGGAAGAGGAGGGGCGACAGTGGGAAATGTTGAAAGATGACAGAGGAGAGAGAAGACATATGGATGACAGAGGAGAGAGAAGACGGTGAGGAGAAGTTGAGAAGTAACAGGTTCACGTGTTTAGCTTTGTTAAGGAGAGAAGGGGGTGTCTGAACGATTGGATTGGACAGTAGGAGGAGGTCATAATCCTTCTATAGCTGCCGGGAAAATTAAGGCACCTGCCCTGAGCCTTTGAGTTCAGTGGAATGAAAATTAATAATCTAAATAATAAATAAAATTCTTCAGTGGGTAATTTCAGACGTGACGGGCCTTTCGGCCTGCCCTGCTGAACCCTGGACTGGGATCCGTCTCGGATCCCTGTCCGTGATCAGACCGGGCATCCTTTAGACATACCAGCCTGATCGCAGAGGGGAAATGGACAGGGGTGTGGGTCTGCACGGCGCGACGTGTGGCTGCTCAGCCCCACCCCCACCCCCCACGCTTCCACGGCCACCCGCCCTCGGGGAAACCAAAGTGAGGTGGTGCCTTCTGAAGATGGGGTCGAATCCTGATTGATACAGTTTACATGCCTTGATTGCTGGTCTGGTGTTGTGGGATTATAACTGCTCTCGCTGTCTTCAGACAAGCACCTCCCCACCCATTACCCACCCATTACCCACCCATCCTGCAGGGTGCAGGGCTGTATTGCTGCCCAACGCCGCCCTGCAGGATGGGTGGGTGATGTGTGTGCATGCATGTGTGCTTGCTTCCTCCCACAGCGCCTCTCCCTTCCTCCTCTTGCTGCACCTGAGCCCTGGAGGCTATGTCTTTACTGCCTGACTTTTGCCGCCGCTGGTGGCGCGTGTTCCATCCTGTGCCGCCTGCGGGTCCCACGAGCATCCAGTGCTGCAGGGGTTTCTGCTTCCAGTCAGGCTCTGCCTGGTCATGTTGCAACAGGACAGGTTTTGTCACACACACACACACACACCCAAGCTTGGGCCCTGGGACAAATATTCCTCCTGTCCCTATGATAGCTACTCCCCTGTTGATGCCCTCCGAGCAGTAGCTTCTCTCGTTTTGCAGGGCCCTGAATAATAATTTTAAATGGATCCTTATGTTTTACCAGTGGATACACTAATAGCTTAGACCTGGATACCCTGGTATTTAAATTGTCTGTCTGAACATGCAATCACCTAGAAACATCATAACTGTAGTCCTAACCACCACCATAATAATAATAATAATAAATAATTAATAAAAGTATTTTAATATTTCCTTTAAGAAGAACCATGGGGTCTGTTCAGCCATGAGGCCCTTGGTGGTTGCCTATGTCATGACAGCTATGCCTAAAGCCACCTCAGCCTCCAAGCCACCCAACTGTACACTGTGTCCACCCCACATCTCCTGCTTGCCCTCTTCCACACTCCTACCCCATCTCCTCTGTTGGTGTTTCCCCTTGCTCTCATTGGCTGCGATCCCATGCCTCGCAGATTTCTGCAGGGCACAACGAATCCGCAGTGAGGATCCACGTGGTTTGTGCGCAGCTCATTCGCACCTCTGTACAGGATCTGCAGAGCTTGGAATCGAGCCCATTGGCTGAGTTGGAAATATTTCCCTTGCCCACTTCTGGAATATGTATTTCAACTGGTAACTGTTGCACCAATCAGAATTTGTTGCAGAAGTGGGTAGGTCAACTGCCATTTTGGAAATCAGCTGAGCAAGGGGGTTTGGTGGGTACAATCCCTTCTCATGGGCACCTCCATTAAATCACTTTACTTCTTATGGGTATTATTATTGCTCATCATGGGTATAAAATTAATCCACTCATTCTTGACTAGATGGAGGTTGGTTTTTTTATTTAGAGCCTGACACAGAGTAATTTCAGACTTACGAAAATGCCTTTCACCACAGTGGATCACAGTGGATCCCCTATGGTGGCGGCATTCCCGTGAACGTCTGTTTGAGCCCCGCCAGATGTTCACCACAGTGAATCTCTGGCGGGGATCAAACCTAACCACGGTTCTAGACCTCCGGCCGGTCAGAAGTTGAGAACCGTGGTTAGCTTGGCCATGATCCGGAAAGGGGCAAAAGTAACATCAGTTACGTTGCCCCGGTCCAGAATCATGCCCCGAACCATGGTACAGGATCAGGCGCAGCGGCCTCATTGGCCACTACCCCTGCCCGTCTCCTCCTGCCGTCGCGCCACGCAGCCCGACCCCCTCCCCGATTCCTGACAGTGATGGAGTCGTCACGTCTGAAGGACAGACGACTTTATCACTGACCAGGATCCGAAAGCAATCCCGGTCCGGGGTTCAGCGTGGCGGGCCTCTGGGCCCATCACGTCTGAAATTACCCACATTTTAATAGGATGTGAACACTTCCCCCCACCCCCCGACCCTCCAAAAAGGATGTGCACTTATTGAACAAATGCTCAGGTACCCAATGGAAAGAAGTAGATGGAGATTTATGGTTGAAGGCTGAACCCACTTACTTGGGGATAAGAATGACTTATCACAGGGGTGAGAAGCCTCAGGCCCGGAGGCCAAATGCAGCCCTTGGCAAGTTTTTATGTGAATCCCTTTCTAGTGCCCGAATCCTGCTCCTGGATCTAGTCTCTACCCTCAAGCACTGAAAAGCTGAGCTCAGGATAATAGGGCAGAGAGGCAGGCATACACACAAGAGTAGAGACAGATCCACGGCACAGGTCCATGATCCGGACCCTCTTTTTCTTGAACAAACCCTTTAAGCACCCCCACCCCCAAACTCTATGTGGCCCTTGGGAGCTCGTACTCATTTTCAGTGCGGCCCCTGGGACAGAAAAGTTTCCCCACCCCTGACTTATCACAACTTGGGAGCAGGGCCAGCCTTAGAATTTGGGGGCCCCCAGGGCAAAGATAAAATGTGCGGGCCTGGTCAGTGACCCCCACCCCTTTCCTGATGGCCCAGTCCCTTTGGGGAGCACACTGTACAGATCCCTAGATATGTCCTTGTTTGAGACTCCACTCGGAGAGAGTGGAGTAGATTTAGCACCTGTCTCAGCTTTAGTCCGGTAGCATGTGTCTGAAACATCATCAATACACCTAGCCACATTGTTAAAGACAGGAAGTGTTTCATGCATGGAGGGCTCCATATAAATGTGATTCTATTTCAGATCACATTTATTTTATTTATTTATTTAATCTGTTCATTTAAATTTATACCCACCCTTCCTCTAAGGCTAAGGGAGAATGTACACAATTGTCTGTAGATGATCTGGCTAAACAGTAGGAATGGGCGAACAGATCGTGGTTTGGGTTCGGCCGTTCGGTTCGGCTGCGTTCGTTTCGTCCGTTCGGTTCGCTGGTTTGTTTCATCGGTTCAAATGTTTGGCCGTTCGGTGGTTCGAGTCGAATGTTGTGTTCGGATTAGGTATTCGGTTCGGTCGAGATAGGTTCGGTCTTTAGTTTGGTGAAATCGAGAACTGAAAATGACATTTAGTTTTTGAAATAAAAGGAAAAAACTAAAAAACATATTTCTGGCCATAACATTTTTGTTTCTTATTACTTTTTGATGATATTTAGGGAGATTGTACCCCCCAATGGAGCGCACCAAGTAGACCAACATTCGGAACGATTAGATAAAGGAAACTGATTTCAGAAGCAATTGAATATTGTGATTTTAAGAAAAGCTCCATACACATTCATGACTACAACTTCTTTATCTTGCATCCAATGTTCATGAAACTTGTGCATATTACATCCCTCTATATGCTTAATATTTCTGCCAATTTTAGGAAAGAGTGGATAAAGGGTCCCAAGGGTATAAGACATTAACCTGAAAATACATTTCCAGCTGTTACATTTTGATATTCCATTCTGTTTACAGGATATTTGACAGGAATGTATCAAATACCGTTCCTGCTATTTCAGCAAATGTACAGGAGATTTTGATAAAGGGAACCACTTCTGTTGGCCAATTTGCATCACAAACCGATCTTATACCACAGTGACATAAGAGAATCCCAGGCATAGGCCCCTTCTCTACATTTGTTGTACAGGCATATAAAATTGGGACCCTTTATAATATCTTTCTGATATTTGGCAGAGATGATCAGGAAAGTGAAATATATAGTCTTGCCAAATTTCATGTACACTGGTTGGACTACAAAGAAGTTATAGTCAGACATACATTTATTTGTTAATTGCTTATACCACCAAGACCTTTTGTCCAATCCTTTTGAAATTTGGCAAAGCTAGTTACTATAGGAAGGGGTATAAACTGAACAAGTTACACCTACATTATATGTGAGGCAAAGAAGTTACAGCTAAGAATGTATATGTAGAATATTGCAAAATACAATAATTCAACCGCTTCTAAAATCGTATCCTTTCATCTAATTGTTTTGAAATTTGGTGCGCATAATGAGCTCTATTGATGGTAGATGCACTCCAAATTTCAGCCACATATCTTGAAATACAAGAAAGTTACAGCCGATAATGTGTTTTCCATTGAAACCAATGGAAATTCAATTCTGAACTCACCGAACGCATCCGAACTGAACGTTCGAATTCGAGTTCGGTTCGAATGTTCGGTTCGGTTGACCAAACTGTTTGAGTTTGGTTCGAACTCCAAACTTCCGAATTCGAGTTCGGTTCAAACATTCGGTTCGGTCGCCTGAACTATTCGAGTTTGGTCCAAACTCCGAACTTCCGAACCGCGTTCGCCCATCCCTACTAAACAGTGACAAGGCAAAAGCATATCCCCAGAGGCAACGTGCTACATTTCACTGTCCCTGAGTCGGAGCCAACTCTGAAATCTGCCCTCCCTATATTAGAAAATCTAGCTATGCCAAGTCACTGGGATGAGCTATATTCAGAGCACTGGTCCATTTGAAACACCTGTCCCAATGACCAAAGTATCCTCACTTCCTCTCCATTCCCCTTAAAGCAATGATTCTCAAGCTGCGGATGGGGATCATTGCTCTGTCGCCTTGAGGCTCAATGTGCTTTACAAAAGAAAAAAACAGTACAATAATCAAAGACCCCGTTAATAAAATCGATTCAAATATCCTCACCCCATCATACAAATAATTACCTTTCCCTGCTCCCACATCTCTTCCCAGAGAGAGGAGGGGATATGGTATTCCCACCCACTATCCCTCAAACACCGCTATCCCTCAGAACCCATCAATTCCCATATCTAGGGTGCCCCTTCTTGAATTTTTACTCTGAGACTCCCATTTTGGCCAATGAGGTCAAACCATGAGAGGTGGTAGTGTAAGCCTATTCATATCCCAGACTCCCAGTCTTCTCCCACCCCATATGCCCAATCTTATTAAAATACATATGTGGAAAACCCCAACCCTTCACATCTCATCTCGCCCACTCCCACGAGCGTTTTCAGACAAGACACTCTCCACCCACTATCCCCCCACCCCCCACCCACTATCCATGTTCCAGGGCTGCAGTGTTGTTGCCCAATGGGTGCCCTGTGACGTATTGTGGGTGGGGTGTGTGTCTTGTCTGAAAACGCCCTCTCTCACCAAGGGGTCATGGCATTACCATCCACCTAACACTAATAGGAAACAGCTAATAGGATGTGGATGTATCCTGGCAAGGAAGGCATGAGAACAGGTGCAACTGCTACATCCTTACCTCTGCACCGGCTAAGTTAAGGTATGTTTCTATAATGGTGGTGGCTCCACCCATATCTGTAAAATCGATTCTGATTAGCACTATAGTCACCAATTAAAATTCACGTTTCGCAAACTGAGCAAGCTGGCACCATTATGGAAAGCTGCCCAGCTCTCTTGCTTTGAACTAGGGGAGTTACAGTATCTGTGACAATGGAGGGCTGACTCCCACAAATAGATATTTGGATGTGTGACACCTGATGTAGTTAGGCCTTTTACTCCTGAATTGTTCACATGTCAAGACGTCTATACCAAAATTATTCAAGAGCAGGAAGATAAGATTTATTGAAAGATTTACTTATTTATATAAAATTTGTATCCCGCCCCTCCTGCCCACAGGGCAGCCCGGGGCGGCGAACAACAGTATAAAAAACAATAAAACAATTTAAAACTGTTAAAAATATACAATATAGGGGAACAAAGACCTTCCCCCCACCCCTACCCCTCACCAAAAGCCTGGCGGAACAACCAGGTCTTACATAAACGCCGAAATGACAGGAGAGCGGGAGCCAACCGAGCCTCCTCTGGGAGTGAATTCCACAGCACGGGGGCAGCCACCAAAAAAGATCTAACATCGGTGGCCACCTGCCTCGTGCGGGGAACCTCCAAAAGGCTGCCACGGACGATCTCAAGGGTCGCACGGGCACATGGGGAGTGAGGCGGTCCCGGTCCCGTAGATAAGCAGGGCCCAGGACATGAAGGGCTTTAAAGGTTAAAACCAGCACTTTGAACCTGGCTCGGTGCTTTATAGGCAGCCAGTGCAGAGCCCGGAGCACTGGTGTCATTTGCTCCTTGCGACCCACCCCCACAAGGAGACGGGCCACAGCATCATCAGCTGCAGCCTCAGCACCAGCTGCAGATGAGGGTTATATACACCCATTTATTTATTTATTTATATTTATTGGCCGCCCCCCATGCCTACAGCATCCCGGGGCAGCTTACAAATAAAACAATAATAAAACACATAAAAACATCATCAAATATATATAATTAAAAACCCACCCCAAAAATCCCCCCCCCTCCCCTCCCACCCACCCCTCCGAAGGCCTGGGTTAACAGCCAGGTCTTACAGGCTCGGCGAAAAGCCATCAGATCCAGGACCAGGCGAGCTTCCTCCGGGAGGGAGTTCTGGAGTCGCAGTCCAGCCACCGAGCACTGTGGCCCCCCCGTTTAACATGGGGGACCTCCCCAGGCAGACTGCAGGGAAGAGGCACGGAAGGCCTTTTGGCCTTTGTGGGGCATCTTAAGAGTGTACCCTTTCCTCTTGTTGTGTCACTTCCATAGTTGGATTGTTGCTGGCAAGCATTTTCATTTGTGCTTTGGATGTCTCATGTGCTTTTGCTATGCTGTCCTCCATGAGTAATTTTTCCTGTATGTCTTTGAAGTTTGATCCCATGAGGATTCTATCTTGAGTAACTAGAGTCCATAATAATAATTTATTTTTTTTAAATCACTGCACATATGCAAAATGGCTGCTGCCGAATGGCCCCAGCAGCCATTTCAATTAAAAATAGAAAATATTTTGTAAAAAATAAATAAATCACTGTGCATGTGCAAATGGCTGCGGGATCATTCTGGGCAAACGTGCCTTTTTCCAAAATGACAGTGGCAGCATCACCGCCATTTTGGAAAAGGTCTGTACATGTGTAGAAAGGCCGCGGAGGCCATTTTGGAAAAGGTCTGTCCATGTGTAGAAAGGCCGCGGAGGCCATTTTGGAAAAGGTCTGTCCATGTGTAGAAAGGCCGCGGAGGCCATTTTGGAAAAGGTCTGTACATGTGTAGAAAGGCCGTGGAGGCCATTTTGGAAAAGGTCTGTACATGTGTAGAAAGGCCACAGAGGCCATTTTGGAAAAGGTGAACATGTGTAGAAAGGCCGTGGAGGCCATTTTGCTCCACATACAGGTTTTTTGTATTGTTATTTTTAATTATTTTTTAAAAAATTTAAACAAAAAAATAAACAAAAACGAATGAAAGCAAATGTATGTCAATGGTACACCCCTAGTCTATACCCTTTCACCCCTTCTCACATGCTGCCTCTTTTGCCTGGAATTCCCTCCACAAACATATTTATTCTGCTCCCTCCCAACCTTCAAACCTCTCCTGAAAACCTAACTCTCCATCTGGCCTCTTCCACTAGCTCCTCACACCCCTATACTATCATTAATGCCTCCCCTATTGTCCTTTCATTTTGGGCCACCTTTCTCTAGTTAAGCACATGCTCATGAAACTTCTCCGCTACATGGATGTATCCCTGTCTTTCCCTGTGTTCCCCTCTCCCTTGTCTTTCCTCTCTTGTCCCTCCTAGTTGTTAAACCCCTCAGGGCAGGGTCTCTCTATATTCAAGACCTACTTCTGGAGCCTCACACTGACAGGTACCTGCACTCAGGAATAGGGATGGGCAAACAGAACAGAGTTCAGAAATTCGGTTTGGTTTGGTTTGAAATTCGAGTTTGGAAATTCGGTTCGGTTCGGTTTGGAATTTGAGTTCGGTTCGGTCGACTGAACAGACCATGTTCGGTCGAATTCCAAACTTCTGAACCAAGTTCGGCCATTCAAAACCAGGTTTTTTGGTGTGTGTTGCCACTAGGGATGGGCGAACAGAACAGAGTTCGGAAATTCGGTTCGGTTCGGAAGTTTGGTTCGGTCGACCGAACAGACCGAGTTCAGTCTGAACTCTGAACTTCTGAACTGCGTTCGCCCATCTCTACTCAGGAACCACCAGCTGTTTGGGTGTTCCCGCATTGCACCTTAAGTCAGCGGGTGTTCAGGCCTTTGCTGTAGCGGGCCCCTTGGTGTGGAACTCACTCCCGTCGGATGTTTGTCTCAGTTCCTCCCTCCTCACCTTTAGAAATCACCTGAAAACATATTTATATTCTAGGTGCTTTTAGGACCCACTGCTGGTTCCCTCAATTGTACTCTGTCCTCCCTTTTTCCCACCCCTATTTTAAAGTATTTTATTATTGTTTTAAATGGTCTTGAATTGTTTTAAATTGTTTATATTGTTTATATTGTTTTATACTCTGTGAAGTGCTCTGAGAGTCAAGTAAGTCAGTGAGCGCTATATAAAGTATTATTATTATTATTATTATTATTATTATTATTATTATTGGTGGTGGTGGTGTTTTGTTGTTATTTTGTTTTGTTGTTTATTATTTATTTATTTATTTCAGAGTGTCAGGTACATTGCTGTCACTATATAAATACTTGATAATGGTGTTGGGTGACATTGTTTGTCATGACCACTGGGGTAGGGGTGCAGCAAGTACTGCCATTCATACTCGTGGGCAATACCCACATTTGTCGTGCAATGGGTTACCTGGGTCACCCAGACTGACTCACCTGCCTGGAGGCTTCTCCCAGCCTCTGGTCCTCCCAGCCGCTGCTCAGCTGAGCCAGGTACTTCCCACTCTGGGTATCCGTGGGGAAGCAAGGGTGAGCCAGTGTAGTCAATAAGGTGCAGGGCTTGGACCTGGGAAGCCAGGGTTCAAATTCTGCCCTAGGACAAGTCGCAACCTCTTAGCCTCAATTCCCCATCTGTATAATGAGAATTTGTGTGTGGCTGTTGTTCCCCACACCTCTTTCCATCTAAGGCTGCATTCCCATCTGCGATGGCAGTGGTGGCAGAGGGACTGGCGAGGGAAGAGGCGGCAGTGGGGAGGAGCCGGCTGACAGGAAAAGAGTCGGAACAGGGATCTTCCACGGCTTCTCTCACGCATGTCAGGGCAGAATTTTGTGCCGTGACATGCAGGTGGGAATGCATCCTTAGATTGTAAGCCCACTGGGCAGGGACTTGTCTCTCTGAAAATCTGTGACTGTAAAGTTCTTCATACACCTTGTGGTGCTATAGAAATTGTTACTAGTAGCAAGGAGGCCTCTCCCGACTCACTTGACAGACTTAAGTCTTTGTGCGCACAATCCACAGATACACACACCACTATGGGGACCTGTGGCATGCCGTGGACTCACTGATTTTCTAGCCAGAAGCTGCCCGGGGCTTGGTGGCCAGGAGGAGCATCAAGGCAGGTGAATCAATGCAGGTGCAGGAGGCAGAAGTCAAGCCATTCTGCAAAGTCCCAGAAATCATCAATGAGCATTCTGGAACATCAGGTAGCCTGATAGGTGCACAATGCATCTGGATCATGTCAGACACCCCAGATTCACCAAGTTGCCTGATTTTGTGGTGCCTGGTTGCAGCTCGAATTGGGGGAGATTTCGAAGGAACTACATCTGTTTGCAGCTGCACTGAAACAGGCACCAAAATAGACTTGTTCCTTTGATTTCATTCAATCAAGTAGGTACTTCAGTTTTACCTTGTTCATGGGAACATGCTCGGCAGTGCAGGAGAGGGAGTGAGAGCAAGGGCTGTATTCTCAGGTGGCACAATTGGGAACAGCTATACAAAAGTGCTCAGCAGCTCCCATTATGGCAACTATGAAAAATTCAGCCACCCATTTGCTGAGCTGACCATCAACTAGAGCTAAAATGGGTACCCACCGAGCTAGGTCTACCATTGAAATGGCAGTACTCAACTCAGCCTGGTAACATTGGGTACTAATCGGTACTTCATTTGTGCTGATGAGCAACCCAATGTACTGTTTGATTTACCCTTTTTTGACCTGATTTGGTGACTTCTGGTACCAATTTTCCAACTTTTGGTATCGTTTTTTTTACTTTCAGTCCAGACTCCTGTATTGATTTACTGTTTTTACTGATCAATACCAATGGTGACATGATAAATTGGCAACTCGGTGATGGCAATGCCTGGTATTTTGTGTGTAATCGGGTGCCTAATTAGTCTTCAGTCAGGCACCCGACACAGTATTTGTAATTGCCGGTATTACGCGCCAGTAGCAAAGGAGCCACCAATTGCAGCTGAACCATCAACCTTTCTGTTCTCCATTCATGACCGTACTCCCCCTTGCTGTACTATCTGTATTGCTTACCCACAACGTTGTGAGCTCCAGCTGCCTGATTTATGCACCAAATCACTGACCTGAACTTCGGTGGGTAATTTTGCAAGGTGGGTTTCCTGTGTGGAGGGGATAATTGTTTGGTACCCAAGGACGGGGGCAAGGGGAGACCCACTTCCTGTAGCTATCCAGTAGCAGTGCATCATGTATCCATTAGAGAGACGCCTAATCATCTCAATCTGTCAGATGCAAATTACCCTTTTTCTAAGAGCCAATTTGTTTTCTTGCCAGATCAGTGTTCATATATAATAATAATAATAATTGACTTTATTACTTAGCCTATTTGACCATTGCACAAGACACAAATACATACACAAACCATGTAACCATATCAAATCATTAAAATATAACAATAATCATAAAAGTATAAAAAGCAAAACATCTAGCCTATGGAAATATTTGGGACTCAGATTACTTCATGGGCCCTAGCAGAGCATTTACCTTCTTAGTCTAATGTATATATATTTACTTACTATAAATCTGAATCATTTTCAACTTTGTAGTGTAAACTAGCCACAAATAGTGAACGACCTTCCCCATGACTGCAGCAGAGCGATCGCCCAACAAGAGATTTACATCAAAATCAGAGAGCCTTCCAGGGAAGGGAGCAATCAGAGAAGAACTGTATTTCTTACGTACCCCCATGTAAAAAGGACATTCCAATAAAACATGTTTTAGCGTGTCAATTTGTTTTCGATTACATTGGCATAAACGCTCCGCCAGTGGAGTACCTCTGTATCTACCCTCGACTAAAACAGAGGGGAAAGAGTTTAATCTACCCAGTAGAAATAACCTCCTGTTCTTAAGAGTTAGGCTGCTATCTAGATAAGGCATAGGAGAACGAGTTTTATTTGCAATTACGAACCCAGAACCCTACTTTCCCCAATTATAGATCTTACTTCTTGCCAGGTATTGTCCCTCAACCTTTCTGCTAACAGCTTTTTTCCCCCTTTATACCCCAAAGGGGCAAGAACCTCAGGGATAAAACCCAATCAGTTTATTTTATTTACTACCAACTTGACCCACACATTCGGTGTCTTGTCCTCCATCACGAATTGGGACGATGGTGCAGCAATTTAAAAAAATAAACGTAACCAATAATTGATTGCTCCTAACCAAATCCTCTCTTGTAGGGGTGGCAATCCACATTCTGTGGCAAGAGTCACATTACTTGCCCCAGCAGGGGCAGATAATAGAGACCCTGTCTCTTATACACATCTAGATGTGTATAAGAGACAGGAGCCCGGGCAGTCTGTGAAACACACACCTCTCACGATTCTAATTCTGACACTTCCATAGGTCAAAATGGGAGTGTCCGGGTCAAAACTGCAGGAGGTCGTAATCCTAGGCCCCGTGTATTGGNCCCCCCCCCCAACCTAAAAAAAGAGATTAGGGCTTTATTTAGTTGTTTGGTCTTATCATTTGTAGCCTGCAATTGCATGGACCAACCACCAATTGCTTGGAATAGGAGTCCCAAATATCTAAACACCCGGACTTGTTTAATCTCCTTATTGTCCATAGGCCATTTGTGTCTCGATGACTTACGAGAGAAGACCACTACCTTGGACTTATCATCGTTAATTTCCAAGAAATTTTCCCTGCAGTAATTCCCAAACGTCTCCAAGAGTCGCCTCAAACCGACCTGAGAGCGTGAAAGTAGCACCGCATCATCGGCCTAGAGAAGACGAGGAATACTTGTGTCACCTAGCTGGGGAGCATGAAAGGACGTTGCTGAGAACTCCTCCACCACGTCATTCAAATAAATGTTAAACAATGTTGGAGCTAGAATACATCCCTGCTGGCCTTAATCCTATCGGACAGGGCTCCAGCATTATTTAGTCTAACTTTTATCGAGGTGTTCCAGTATAGGCGATAGATTAAAAATAGTAATCTCCTCTCGATATTTAATGCATCCAGCTTCTGCCAGAGCCCCTCTCTGGGGACCAAATCGAACGCAGCCCTCAAATCTATCAATGCAGCATGTAACGCATTTCGTGGACCTGTATACTTCTGTATGAGATGTGACCGAGTGAAACAATGATCACTTGTTGATCTTCCTTTCCTAAAATGTTCATATATATCTGTAATCATACCAGCCACAAATAGCATCCAATAACCATTTCATATTCCGTTCAATTTTGACATAGAACGCAAAAGAGAGGAGAACTTTCCTAACCCTTGTATTCTGTCATGAATGAAACGACGTTTTTCATGTCATGGGGTAGATCTCTATTCCAGTCCATTGGCGCTTAAATTGCTTAATCCTGTAAGCTAGCATGAAAGGTGATGTGGTAGATTTCTACCCCAGGTCAGGATATAACTCTATGGTAAAATGAACTGGGGTATGTTTCTACCCCAGAGCCTTTTTGGTCACACATAAAAATGGTTAATGGTAACCAACTTTCCTTTGGGGATATTGTATACCTGTGTGCAGGTAACAATGTCTTAAAAGGGCAAAGTTGGAGTGCCACTACCTTGCAAGTTTTTGCTCAGGGAGAATAACTTGTATAATCACCTCGTCTGGATGGAATAAAATGATATCTAAAGATATTATGCCAAAGTCTGAATATGCTGAGCTGACAAACTCCTTAACCCACCTGTTATTCGGGTTTCTATCCAGTCACAGTGAAGATAAAAAAAACGAGTTCTCTGTAGGCCCTCTGCAGGAGCAGCTCTAAACCTGAGGGCTATGGGGCGTTGCCCCTCTGAACACCCTAAACCCTATTGTAGCCAATATTGCAACTGCTGCCGTTGCCTGCTCTGATCAGCACCGTGCTGTGCTGGTGCTATTGCTGTTGCCAGAACTCCCCCAGTCCAATTAGCACATGCACAACCTTCCCTGAGCTCCTCAACCTTGGCTGCTGCTGCCTGCATTACCATAATGAAAGCAGGCACATGTGCAGAAGGCTGCTCTCTGCTTCTGCCTTCTACACATGGGCCTACTTTCATGGGGAAGTTGACAGTGGGGGCGTCAGCAGGAGCGAAGCCTCCCCTGGGCTTCACTGCACAGGCGGGGCTCCAGGAATCTTGCCCTCAGCACAGTGCCGCGGTTCAACACTAGGGAGGAGTTGGAGGAGGGGGCTTGGGGACTCCCTTATAGAGCCGCCCAGCCAATAGCCTGGCTGATAGCCTTGCTGAAGGGGCAATGGAGCCAGTGCCCCCAGGCAATCACAACCAAGAAGAGCAGCAGGAGGGGCTGGAGCCACGCCTCCCCTCTTCCCTTCTCCCCCACAGCCCAGCCAAGCGGAGCTGAGGAAAATGGCCGCCGGAGCTGGAATTGTGTGACTCTGCATATCCTTTCCCTTCTCCTCCCCCCTCTCATTTGGGCTCCCCCACTTTCTCTCCCTGCTCCCCAATTTGGGCACCCCCTGTTCTCCTTTCTTCTCCTCCTCTCCGCTCTTCTTTGGACTCCCCTCCTCCCTTTCCCACCTCTTGTTTGGACTTCCCCCCCTTTCCCCTTCCCCAGGTTTGTCCCCCTTCTCCTGGTGATTGGTCTGCTTGAGGGGTGCGCTCAGAAAGCGGAAGGGCTAGATCATGGCTCTGTGCCATGACTCTGTCCCTTAGCCCTGTGGGCATATTGCTGCTCCCTTATCCTGAGTTCACTTTTTCATTGTGGCCAATGGCTAGCTTTTATTTTGGTCCCTTCCCATTTTCTGGATCTGGCCCCTGGATCCAGTTTCAGCACGGAAAGATTGAGCTCAGGGGTAAGGGAGCATAAGAACGTAAGAACATACTCAGTGCCATGCTGGGTCAGACCAATGGTCCATCGAGCCCAGCATCCTGTCTCCGACAATGGCCAATCTTGGTTGCTTGAAGTACCCAACAGGCCACTATGGAGCAGTCCGTTCCCTGTTCTTCACTCCCAGCTCCCTACAGTAAGAGATTACATTACTCAAACCTACCTGGCTAATAATTGCTAATGGACCGATCCTCCAGAAACATGTCCAGTCCTTTCTTAAACCCAGTTATACTACTGGATTTGATCACGTCTTCTGACAACAAATTCCACAACTTAATTGTGCGTTGAGTGAAAAGAAACCATTCTTTTATTTGTTTTGAATGTGCTACCTGTTAGTTTCATGCTGTGTTCCCTTGTTCTAGTGCTATTTGAGAGGGTAAATAACCATTTCCTACTTGTTCATTCCATTCCACTCAGGATTTTATAAACTTCGATCCTATCCCCCTCTCAGTCATCTCTTCTCCAAGCTGAAGAGCCCCAACCCATCCAGCCTCTCTCCATAGGTTTGATACCCCTTACCGTTTTTGTTGCCCTTCTCGGTACCTTTTCTATTTCAACAATACCTTTTCTTGAGATGTTGTGACCAGAACTGCACCCAATATTCAAGGTGCAGTTGCACCTTAGACATATACTGGCATTAAGATATTTTCAATTTTATTCCCTATGCCTTTACCAATAACCCCTAACATTCCATTTGCTTTTTTGACGTCCGCCGCACACTGAACTGAGGATTTCAGCGTCCACAATGATTCCAAGGTTCTTTTCCCGAGTGGTAACTCCTAATTCAGAACCCAGCATTGTGTACATAAAGGTTGGGTCATTTTTCTTTAGATGCATTCTTTTTCACTTGTCCACATTAAATTTCATCTGCCATTTAGATGTCCAGTCACCCAGTCTCGCAAGATCCTCCTGCAGTTCTTCACAATCCACTCATGTTTTAACTACCTTGAATAAGTTGGTACCGTCTGCAAATTTGATCACGTCCCTCCTTACTCCCATTTCCAGATCATTAATGAATACATTTTAAAAAACACCGGTCCCAGTGAATGTAGAGATGAAGACATGCACATAGGAATAGGGGACAGAGCCATGATCCGGACACTTCTCTTCCTTCACGCAGCCCTTAAGCCCCCCTTAAGCCCCGCTCACTTCTATGCCATGTGTGGGGAACCTTTTCCTTCCTGAGGGCTACTTTGAAAATTAGTCCAAGCTCTGAGGGCCACATAGGCCCTTTTCAAACGGGCCGCAGTGGATGGATAGGTGGGTGAGTGTGTGCCCGCGTGGGTGGATCCAAATTTGTGCCAAATTTGCAGGGTTAGTGTGGAGGTTTTATTGTGGGGTTATTTTAATGTGAGGTTAATTTTATATGTTTCAAAAATGTTGTTATTCCCCCCCCCCCCAAGCTGCGTGTGCAGGAGGGTGCGGCATATTAATGCAAAAATAAATAAATAAAAATAAATAAATCCACGCAGCTGCACACAAGCCACAGGGATCCTCATTGTGGGCACGTTGTGCCCTGCAGAAATCGTGCTCATGCGCGCACTCGCACAGGAGCCTCAGTGCACGGAATGGCGGCCACGATCCCTGCTCCTTTCCCCTGAGTTCAGTTTTCAGTGCTTGGGGGTATGAACTTGATCCAGGGGAATCTGTATCTGGTGATCCAGGAACTGGAAAAGGGCCACATGAAAATAGGGATGTGCAATTCGTCTCTTTGGAATGACTTCCGAAAATAAAAGGAGCCCCATTTGTTGACTGGGCAGGGCTGAGTTCTGAGGAGGGACAGTTTGTCAGCTTTGAGTGAGTGTGGAGAGCTGAGCCTATGAGGAGGCTACATTCTAGAGGGTTTTTTGGGGGGGTGGGGGCAAAAGGCTTAAGGGATAGACAGCCTTTTACGGGAACTCCTGGGGTGTTGGACCTGGAGGGTTCAGTGGGGCCTAATGGGAGGAGCTGGCAACTGGTTCCAACCCTTCCTCTCAGCTTGCGCATTTGTAAATAACCAGACTTCTGTGCCACTAAGTAAGTCTCCAGTTTCTCTCTCCTGCCGAAGGGACACTGACCCAGCAAGGCTGCCCCTGGAACTTCCCACTGCTCAGGTAAGTGGGTGAGCAACACTCCACAGGGTCCTCTGTCCTCAGGGAACCTGGATTAATGAATAATGAAATCATTGATAGGGCTGTCACCTGATTACAATTTTTAGTTGATTGTTGCTTTTAGCTGTTTAATAGAGCAATTTGTCAATAGAATTGCACAATTTTATACTAACAATTCACTCTGTTTTGGTGGTGAAGCCAAATTTTTTTTTTATATAAAAAAAAAGAATGCTTCTTTTATTTCAGTATTATTATTTACCATTTTTCTAGTGCTTTCAGCATTCAGAGTGCTTTATAATCCTTCCTCATTCACCCTCACAACAACCTTGTGAAGGTGACCATTATTATGCCCAGTTTACAGGTTAGGAACTGAGACTGACAAATAGTCACTTGCCCAAGGTCATCCAGTGAGTTCATGGCTATGATGGAATTTGAACCCTGCCCTCCCATTCCCTGTCCAACATCTTAAAAAGTAGGCAACACTGGTTCTCTGATTATATATATATATATATATATATATATAAAAAAGTTTACAGTTATGAAACATTTTAAAAATTATGAGCGCTGTCATAATGCCTCTATACAAATCGATGGTGTGACCGCAACTGGAATATTGGGTGATTTTAGACGTTATGGCGGGCCCCATTCATCACGGGCCGTGGGGTGGTTCGGACCACGGCCTGGGGTGAAGGGGCGCGCCAACAGACGTGCGCCGCTTCTCCCCGGGCCGCGGGGACTGGCGAATCACAGTCTGTGGTGAATGGGGCCCGCCGTAACGTCTGTCGTGGAACTGCGGATCGCGGAGGGGGTGGGGCCGCGCGGCGCAGCGTGCTGCCACACGGTCCCGCCCCCTGCATTCCACACCGGCCCTCCCCCCCACCGGACGGGCAGTGAGAGCAGCCAATCCGGCCGCACTCGCCACCGCGGTCGGGGGGGAATGGATTCCACCACGGGCAGGGGTAAGGGAACAGACGTGATGATTCAGTCACCCCTGCCGTGGTGGCCATTCACCACACTTCTGGACCCACTCATGTCCTCAGGTCCAGAAGTGGAGTGAATGCAAACGCACCCCGCGTTTGACTGTGGTGAACATCTGGCGGGTAGCAAACAGACGTTCACCACAGTCAAACGTGGGCCGCGTTTGAATGTGGTTCAGGCATGGTGAATCTTGGATTCGTCACGTGTGAAATCACCCTTTGTTTCTTAAAAGTAAATTACTGTCTTTAACCTGTGATCAATGTATTAATTGATTGATTAATCAATTAATTGGTGTTCTCAGTCCTAAAAATAGTAATTTGGGAGAGTAGGACAAGAGAGTATATAATAGGGACAGGTGATGATGAAGCTGAACTAGGGCCCCTTGATTCCGAGTTCAGCTGTTTCCCCTTCTGTGGGGAGAAAAGGCAACAGGCCACCCTGCCACCCCATTCCATCTTCTGGCACAAGGCCCCATTCCAATCGGGCACTGCTAGGGTGGACAGATATGCAATTTTAGAGGACACATGAAAAATACAGGTTGCAGGGTTGCATTGACTCCAATGTAGCCCTGCAACCTGTATTTCTCTAGTGTCCTCTACAATTTGCCTATCTGCCCACCCTAGGCACTGCCTGTGGACTCAAGGGCACTTCTCTACCTTCTTCCTTAGATGGAATGCCTGACGGTTGACTGTCTTTCATCTGGTGCAATGACGAGAACAAAATTTCCATATTAATTTTTAAAATATTACGTGCAATTTTAAAAGCAGTTTGAAAATGACACTGCCCTTTTCGACCAGCACAACCGTGAACCTGAACTACAGAATTTGCATCTTGTTATCGTTTGGGAAAGGTGCAATGGTAAAATGTAGTAACTTAACTGACATTCTAATTATTGGGGGTGGGGGGGAGTACTATGAACTTCAGTTATTTAGGTGCCTGTATCCCAAACTCTACTTTTCTTACAATTCTGTTTTCAATTATCATTTAATTCAATCACCCTGGTCCGTAACTGATCATCAGTAAGTTCACCATGGGCACATACAAAATGACGCATGAGTACTTGTTGGATTTGACATTAACCAAAGACCCTCAAGAAAAAAAAAAATTCTGAGAATAACTAAGAAGAGTTCAAATCTACAGCTGAAACCAGTAACTCATTTACTACTCATGGGTACACCTGGCATTTTTAGGTAGTCTATTGGATTCTAACTTGGCACCTCAATAACAAACTGGGCACCTGATTACCCCCAAATACTGGGTATTACTGTTACCAAGTTACTGGGTTACCAATTTACCAATTGGTAAAGTGGGTAAGTTGGCAGAGAAATTGAGATGAGAAAAATCAGTACCGAAAGTTCGAAAACCAGTACTAGAAGTTGGAAAATCAGTACCAGAAGTTGGAAAATTGGCACCAAAAAAATAGTATTTCAGTCGACTGAATATCCAGTTAGATACTAATCTAGTACCAGTTGGTATCCAATGTCACCGGGTCAAGTCAAGTACCACAATTTTGACAGGTATACCAGTTTTTACAAGTACTTGTTTCACCTCTAATTTTTAATTTCTCCTCATTGGACAATGGTGATCGCAAGAGGACCCAAAATATTGTGACGCACAAGGAACGAGATACAAATTTGGTATCTCCAAAGGGCCTTTGGGTATATCTGAGGAAGGATCCTTTTAGGAGTAGCTGGATGGAGAAGGTGGAGGCCCATTTAAAGGTATTAGGGTTCTCCAGAGAGTATTCGCAGGGGAGGGGGAGTATTGGGGCATTATGCGAGGTTGGGAGAAGGTGGCAGGATATGGAGTCTCAGGAGGAGTGGGCAAGGATTAATCGGGGTGGGCATCTTCGCCTTTACCCTATGATCGCCCCACCAATGGACACCATGGCCCCGTACCTCACCTCCCACGTGGCATTGAGAGCAAAAAGACCATTTCTGGCAGCCCGTGTGAATGCCCTGCTGTCTAAAATTCTCAAGGGGCGTTTTAGTGGGGTCCCATATGCCCTGAGACTCTGCCCCTATGACCAACTCGAGGCTGAAACAGCGTCGCATATTATGTTTAGGTGTCGTCTTTATGATAAAATAAGGTTTGAATATCTGAATGAATTTATCTTGGACTACCCTGGTAGAACCCATGAAGCCCTGCTAGCGCTTGTATTAGCGGATAAAGAGGCAAAAGTTACTAACCAGGTTAGCTCCTTCTTGGTGCGGGCTTTTGCCCTATGGAAATTATTTTTGGAGTTTAAGCTACCTTTAGAGAGATAGGGTTGGCTGTGTCTCTCCCTTATGTGTTTCCTCTCTTTTTATTTAATTAGATAAATGTGTGTAAATTAATGAACCTGCTGTGATTTGTACAATGTATTCAGTTTGTGTAAAGGCAATGACCAATGGCCACGCCAAATAAAGCTATTATTATTATTAAATTTCCCTTAAAATATCCAGAATGATATAAGTAAGTCAAGGGTATCATGCCCTCACCTGTATATATGCCCAGTTCTACCCCTTAGGGCACTTTTAAACGAGACAAGAAACGCAGCTGATCCTTTGATCAGCCGCCTTTCTTTGTGCTCATTTAAAAATCTGACCTGCTTTGAAGCCGGGTCTTCCCCGCGTTAGGTCATCCCGGCGATCCTTCCCCCTCCAACGTGGATTGCCGATGTGCTGGCTTTAAGCCGCACTTCTGGGTCCCCTTTCAAGAGTGCGCACGCGCAGAAGGACACGCATGCGCACATAGTCTCTGCGACGGGTCTGATGCTCTTCTGAACATCAGACGTTCTTGGCCCGGAGGCTGCAGCTGGTGCAGAATGCGGCGGCTCGTCTTCTTACGGGGACGGGTCACCGGGAGCACATTACACTGGTGCTCCAAACTCTGCACTGGCTGCCGATAGTGTGCCGGGCCAAGTTCAAGGTCCTAGTGATGATCTATAAAGCCCTATATGGTCTTGGCCCCTCATACCTTAGGGACCGCCTCGCCTTTCGCGCTCCAGGGAGGCTCCTGCGGTCTGCTGGGGGTGCCCTCTTGGAGGTCCCCTGTGTTAAACGGGGGGCCACGATGGAGAGGGCATTCTC
>QEPC01009472.1:10135929-10146100 GCA_003113815.1 Sphenodon punctatus | reverse complement strand
GGGGGGGGGTGAATTTTAATCCCCCGCCCATGTACTTATTTATTACTGTCTTTTAGCCCTGTTTTTATTGATGTATTTTATATTTGTATTTTAAATTTTTAATTGTTTTTACTATTGTTGTCAGCCGCCCCGAGCTGCTTTGCAGGAGGGGGCGGGATAAAAATCTATAAAATAAATAAAATAAATAAATAAATTGTGAGTTGGCAATTTAAATGAGTGCAAAGAAACGCGGCTGATCAAAGGATCAGCCGCGTTTCTTGTCTCGTTTAAAAGCAGCCAAGGAGGCGAGTTCACTGAGGAGGCAGATGCCTTTCAGCAAACCAAAAAACCAAACCGCTGCATTCTAAAAATAGCAGCAACACTACCAACAGTGCAGTGCGTACACAGAACAGCTGCCCTTTTCCAAAATGGCTCCAACGCTGCCAGAGCCGTTTTGGAAAAGGGCACCGTGCATGCGCAGAATGGCCACAGCAGCCGTTTTCCACACGCACAAAGTGGGTTTTGAATTTTCTTGAGGCTCTTGTGAGAACGCCAAACGTTACCAAGATTGTGTCAAGATCTCAGTAACATTTCTCGATTTTCATGAGAATCAGGAACAGATCCAAACCTAGCTGTATCCATATCAGCTCTAATATGACTTGGGCCCCACCTATCTGTGAGACTGCCTCACTTCCCATATCCTTGACCGGACCCTGCGGTCATCTGGGAGCGCCCTTCTCAAGGTCCCCTGGGTAATACTTTTAATTGATTACCAACTTTCTGTTTTGCCAATTAATTCCCATGTTACCGATTTATCGTTTCTGGGTTTTGGTCCATTGCTTGGCAACACCATTTTAGCCAATCACCATGAATCTTTGAGTACATAAGAGCATTGCCCTCCATTTTGTTTTGTGACTTGTGTTTGGAGCAGAGGTGTAGCTACCATGGCGTGAGAGGGCTCAACTGAAATCAGACTCCAGTTTCTAGAGACACTCTCTGTGAGTGGTCTGAGCACCACTAGGAAATTTTCAGAGGGAGCAGGACCAACACTGTGCCCCAACCAACTCTAAAAACTTTCTAGTGGTGCTCAGGTCTCTTGCAAAAGACCTTGCCAAGAAGGAAGTTGTTGGAGTGGGCAGAGGTGGCATGCTGACCCCACCCACTCTTAAAATGCCCTTCCTGATGGGGTTGCTGACATTTGGGGGGGCGCTAGTAGCCAGGGTAGTATAATTTATGCTGGGGGAGGCCAAGTCTGACCTGGAATCTTGAATAGCTGCCACTTAGGGGGGACTATAATTGGACCCTGAAGCTGGGTCCACCACAGCCTTGCTACACCATTGGTAAGGAGTTAAACTTTTGACTCCATCTGCATAGACCACCAGAACCGGACGCATTCACCTTGGGCAGTGGGTCTGGGCCCCAACAGGAGGGCTCCAGGGACAGTTGATGCCACTGTCCACCACTCACTACCTCCTGCCCCACGTTGATGATTAAAGCCGCATTCACACCTGATGCGGCAGCAGCGAGACCCGTGGGGGAAGACGCAGCAGCAGGGAGGAGCCTGATGGCAGAAGTAGAGCCAGTGTAAGCGGGGATCTTCCGCGGCTTCACTTGCCCACATCAGGGTGCAAAATCCTGCCCTGACGTGCACGAGGGAAGCCACGGCAGATCCCTGTTTGCACCGGCTCGTCTTCTGACATCAGTCTCTTTCCTGCTGCCGCATCTTTGCTCTGCTGCCACCGCCACCGCCACCATAGGTGTGAATGCGGCCTAAGACTCCATGCCTCACACATGCCCATGTCCCCTTCCCCCCCAACCCCCAGCTTCATGGATAGTGGCTACTGGGTGGAGGGTTTGTGGCATCCAAACATCCAATGCAATTAATCTGCTGGATCCGGTTATCCACATGGATAACCATTTTAATTCTAATTGCATTGAGAATGCTCAGCACAAAGCAGGATCATAATACCCATGGGGTCTTGTTCCCGTCAACGCACAAGAGTCATGCCATTCCATTACAAGAGATGATTGGGATGAATGTGTTCAGGGTGTATGTGACTCCCTATCTGTTCCAGAAACAGAGGCTCAACCACTTTGCAAAGATAAGAAACTCTTCCATGTTTATATTTTCCACACTGCAGTAAAATATGGTCTGCATTTCATGCATATACATAACTAGGACATGTTCCTGCACTGCATGGGATTAAAGGCACACTCCTAGGGCAAGAGAAAAAGTGTTCTGCGGTGTTTTTCCAGCTGTGTGGGCAGTGGCGGAGATTGCCTTGAAAACAGTTTTATTAGAAATCGTCTATATATAACCACATATTGCGTGGTTTTTTTTAAATAGCTGAGCACACAAGAGGGCATAGAAGCATTTCCAGCCACTTCGACCTCAAGTGTATTATAGCTTCGCAGTTATGAGGTGTTTGCTGATAGGTTCGCTAGCCGACTAGGGAAAGCATTGACCCCCCACCCCCACCCCAGCCTTGCAGAAGGCCTACAAACAATATTAACTTGGCTAAAAATACACATCTAAATTCTGCATTTAAAAATGTGTCCATTCCAGCCTTATTAACAGTTTGCTCTGTTCTTGGACCCAATATTCTTGGACCCAATAGGGCCCCTATTCTTGGACCCAATAGAGGCCACCTCCTACCTTGTGCTGAAATGCATAGCAAATTTATTATCCATGGTTGATTTCAGATATTTCAGATACCTGGCAATGATCTGGTAACTGTGGAGGTTAACTGCCAAACCAGACTCCCAGATATTACCGCCTACCATTTACCATTTACCAAATTATCATTCATTGTTTGTTGCATTACCATTTACAGTATTACCATTTACTGCATTTCTGCATAATCAAGCATGGATAATAAATAATGGGCAAATGGTAATTATATGATAATACAGTAAACGGTAAGCTGCTTAACCAGACATCCACTTGACACTAAATGGATACCATTCAGTATTCAACTGGATAGTGGATATCAGCAGATACTGCAGTATCCAACCAGATACTGGATAGCAGCAGAAACTTGTTTCATCTCTAGCCTCTGCTCCTACCGTGTGTCCTGTTGCGCTCTCTCCAGTCAGCTGGGAGTGGCCTTCTGTCTATGCCCTTGATACGCCATGTATGGATGACGAGTTGCACAGGCAGAGGCATCCCCAGATGCTGCTCCCCAGCTTCAGAACTCCCTTTCCCTCAAGGTGCTCCAAAGCCTGTGCATCTTCTGGAAATGGAATAAAACAGTTTTGTTTAGGCGGACGTTTGGTGGCTGGGGATGGGGTAGGGAGCATGGGATAAGTTAAATTTGAATTGGTTTTATTTAATTCTCTCAGTGGATGCATTTGGTTTTACTGTAACCCACCCTGAGCCTGCGATGTTTGGGATAGGGTAGGATAAAAGTCCAAACAAACAAATAAATAAATAAATGGAAGAATCTCGTAGTTCAGTGCCTTTCCTTACTCATATCTACTTCAGTTATTATAGACAGAGAAGTTGGTTTAGTGCTTTTAAAATTTGCTTTTGGAACCAGGGGCAGCCAAAAAATGGAAGAACGAGGAAGTATTTTCCTTCCAAAATGTGTCACCTTTTCAACAGAGTAACAATAATACTTAGTTGCCCAAAGCCTTCTGACCTTCAGTGGCATTTGGGCCCCTTACACTTTAAACATCTACTCCAAATTCTTCCTCTCTGTAATAGAAAGCTCATTGACAGCACAAAAAATAGGCCATTCATTTAGTGTGAGCACTATTTTTTCTAGCTGACCTTGTCACCGTGTATTTTCACATCATAGCTATCAGCCACTTGCTGTTCTGCCGTTTCCCTAAGCAATTTCCAAGCTCCCTCCATGCGAACCAGGGCAACATCTTAGGAACAGCATAATCATTTGTAAGGATTAGACCTCAAAGAAAGCGCCTGAGACTTGAGAAGTACTGAAGACCAGTCGGCGATACCAGCAGCATCTGTGATCTAAGCACTCAGAATCTGCTGCTGGTACAATGGGTCATTTGGAACGGAAGACGATGTGGGTGCTACCGGGCAGCGGCAGAGAATGCAGAAATGTCTAAGTGGGTGCCGAGAAGTGAGCCAGACAGCGTCCAAGTCACATGTGAAATACTGGGAAAGGCATTTTCATGGGGGGGGAGGAGGATGGGTGCTGGAATTCAAACAAAGGTTGTCTTTAGACATAGCGTCAACGGGTGTCTGAGGCCACTTTTACATGAGGCGCTTGAAGCGCCTCTGGAGCCCCGTATTCAAAAGGAAAGCCGTGTGGGGATTGTTTACACGCTCCCCGCATTACCAGAAGTGACATGCCACCCGTTCTCTTCAGCGGTGGCGGCTGCAGACACGGATGGGGCTTTCACGAGGCACGTTCTGTAGACCTGAAAATTGAGGTCTACAGAATTCACCTTTTGAAAGCCCCGCATCTGCAGCCACCGCCGCTGAAGAGAATGGGCGGCACGTCACTTCCAGTAGTGTGGGAAGCGTGTAAACACTTCAGAGGCACTTCTAAGCACCTTGTGTAAAAGTGGCCTTAATGTGTATGTTGACATCGATACGAACACCCGTTTGGCCCTATGTTCACCATGTGGCACTGCTTAGACACACGACCCACCTTGGGGCAAATCAGTGTTTTGCTTGCCACCCGATCTCAGCACACAAGTACTGCCACCTCATTCCCATGTTATACCTGCTGACACACCACGTGATATCATTAGAAACAATGTTGCCCACGTGTTCAGCCGGAACACTCAAATTGTCCTTTTGATGCAATGGTGTTCACTTTGCGTGTTCAACAGGTGGCCCAATTGATGTTGGGATTGTTATGGTGCTTACACACAATGGCCATACATGTGCTTAGGGGTTTTGACACTTGATCTTTGTTAGGGATGGGCAAATGCGGTTCGGAAGTTAGGAGTTCAGGTCAAACTCGGCCTGTTCAGACGACCGAACTGAACGTCCGAACCGAATGCTCGAACGGCCGAACAGTTTGGAAAAGTTCAAATGAAGAAGACGAAGATGACATGGTGTAGAGGAAGATGAGAGTCAGAGCCTTTTTCTGTTTTGTTACTGTGTAC
Source organism: Sphenodon punctatus (assembly GCA_003113815.1). NCBI lineage: Eukaryota > Metazoa > Chordata > Lepidosauria > Sphenodontia > Sphenodontidae > Sphenodon > Sphenodon punctatus. Next base: position 10,141,036 of record QEPC01009472.1, on the reverse strand, counting down.
ACATACGAAGGGCTGTGTAGCAAAAGATGGAACTCCCCTGGTTTTGTTTAGGGGGGATACATTACAAGCTAAAAATTCAGACCAGTCTCTTTGAAAAGATCAAGGCCATTTTGAATGAACCAGGTATAGTTTATGTTTTTTTCACTCCGAGAAGCTGCTTCACATTCCTTTGATATGAAATCAGGAAGGAAAAAAAAAACTTGGGTAATTTTGGAGCAAGTTTTATTCAAGGTTTAAAGGTCTGTTTAAATTGATATGACTTGAACCTAGAAATGAGCATGAGACGTAATGCTCGAAAATCCGTGCTCTGAACTGGAACTCTGAATTTGAACACATCCAAATCCTGGCGGGACAAACATTTCTGCAATGCTGTAGTCGGTTAGTCTCGTTCATACAACGAGGGCTCACGGGGCGGGGGAATTTGTGGTAGCAGCCCCGATGCTATGGAACTCCCTTTCCCCTGAAGGTTCAGTTGTAAGACCTTTCTCTTTGTAAAGGCATTTGACAGGCAGGGATAGGGGGTGGGAGGTTTGCTGGGTGGGTCGGAGTAGGGTTGTGAGGAGTGGTATTGGGTAGTTTTGTTGAGGTCTGTGGGATGGTTGGGTTTTTGGGGTGGGGGGTTGTAGTCTGTTTTTATGGTTTTTGATGTTTACGGCTTACAATAAAACATATTTTTTTAAAAAAAAAAAACACCAAAAAAACCCAGTTCCCTTCCCAGAACCCTACCCTAACCCCCCTCTGAAAACTTCCCTATCCCCTCCCTCAACCCACAACCAAATATAAGCTCCCAGCCAACCCCAACCTCAATCCCCACCTGCCAAATGCCTTACCAAACAGAAACGTTTTACACCGCCTCTGGAAGATGCTCAGACTCGGGCTCAAGTGAAACCTCTGGAGAGAGTTCCATAGAACTGGGGTAGCTACCGAGCTACCAAGGTTCAGGGCTGCTATGTTGTTAGCAGCCCTGAACCTTGGGGAAGAGTGGGATACAAATTTAAATAAATAAAAAGTAAAATATTCAGAGGGTATCTTGTCTTGGAACTAGACTAGATGACCACTGAGGTACCTTTTAACCCTAAAATAGTAATACTATAATTCTATGAGTTTGGATGGGCTTTGCTCTACCAATGTACAAAAAAGGAAGGTTTCAAACCCAGAGTTGGTACAATTAATGGTCAACCACAGGAGTAGACCTTCCCAAGTCAACAGTAGAGCTGAACTGAGTACAGCTGTTTCTAAACCATCAGTAAATCTTGGCCTTTGGGAATGCTGGTGAACATTTGTTGGTATTTCTGCGTTCCAAATTGTTATTGCCCTTTTCTTGAAATCAGAAATACTGATGGCCTTTTCATCACTTCCATCTTTTTTCATCCTTGTTGTCACTTTTGACCATTTTTGTCACTTTCCGTCGTCTGTTTTGTCATTTTCAGTTCAAAGGCAGTATATAAAGACCAAAGAAGCAACCAAAGTAGTGGGAAAAGGACCAAGCAAAGTAGAAGACGTACCAAAAGTGCCAAACACAATACTGGAAGTACTGAACAAAGGCATTCCAGAATGGGAACTGACCAAAACTGCAAGAAAGAGGTACATTTTTCGCACTGCATAGAAGGTGATGAATGGTCTGTTTCTAACGGAAACAGCTTGTATGGCAAATCAATGATTCAGCTGTAGTCAACAGGTTCCATCTCATTAGGAACACGGTGAAACAGTATTGTGAAGTTAACTGTTATTGCTCTGGTCTACAATATCTTCTATGCTGACTGAGACTACCTGACTCTAGAGACAGAGGATGTTGGCTCTGTTGGTCCCAAAAGTAACAGATGGAGACAAAGTGGCTCAGGTAATATCTTTTATTGGATCATCTTCTGTTGGTGAGGGGGATGCAAGCTTTTAACCTAGGTTTAGGCCAATACAATGGGGATTGAACTAGGGACATCTAGAGCTTAACACATGACTCTCTAACATGTGAATTAAACAAGTAACAATGTGAGTATAGTAGCTCAGGAAAGTAGCAGTTATATTAGCATTCGTGTGGCCTAGCACGAGGGCTGAAACTCACCCTCGCAACTCTTGACAATTTTGGTGAGGAGTGGGTTGTCGCCGAATTTTTTTACAACGGCAATGGGTCAAGAATCAGTTGATTCTCGACTCACTCTCACGAGATTCTTGTGCAGCCAAAAACCGGCTCTGTGCATGCACAAAATAACCACCACAGCCATTCTGCACATGTGTGCAGACACGCAGAGCATTTTTAGGGTTTCGAGACTCTTGCGAGATTCTCGAGAAACCTCCAAAAAAGAGCTCTACATGTGCGCAAAATGGTCACCAGGGGCCACATATGTTTATTTATTTATTTATTTTGTTTTTTAAAATTATACCCCGCCCCTCTTGCCACAGGCAACCTGGGACAGCTAACAACATCAGAAATAATCATAAAACATCGATAAAAAAGAAAGAATAAAAACCAACCCCCTCCCTCACCAACCCTCACCCCTCGCCAAATGCCTGACGGAACAGCCAGGTCTTACAACTCCTTCGGAAAGCTGGGAGGTCCGGGGCCAGACAGGGCCAGACAGATGTGATGAATGGCTGCGATGACTATTTTGTGGACGTGCAGAGGGTTTTTGAGGTATCCTAAGAATCTCATGAAATGCTTGAGAACCCTTGTGAGAACGTGGGCAATCTCGCTGGGCTTGCCAGAATCTTGTGCATTCTCATGAGAATGGAAATTCATTCTCGTTTCACCCCAACCTAGCACCATCACTAGAGGGAGATGATTAAAGACACACAACTGAACCCTCTCCGTGTTGTAAGAGCATCCTTTCTGTCTCTTACTAGTATATCAGGAAACCTTCTCATTATTAGGGATGGGCGAACACAGTTCAGATGTTCGGAGTTTGAACTGAACTCAGTCTGTTCGGACATCCGAACCGAACGTCTGAACCGAACTCTCGAACGACCGAACAGTTTGGTCGTGTTTGGATGACTTCGGATGAGTTCGGGGGCAGGAAAAACGTCTTTCCAGGGCCGAAAATTAGGTTTTGGTTTTAATTCCGTTTTGGTTTCGCTATTTTTGAATGTTCGGCCAAGTTCGACCAAACTGAACTTGGCTGAACTGAACCATCGAACCTGAACTCGTGTTTCGAACCAAACGACCGAACATCCGAACTGCGTTCTGTTCGCCCATCTCTACTTATTATGGTGCCCCGGGTAGATCTACACTACTCTTGTACAATAGGCAACCTCCATACACCATTGTCCTTATTCTGCTTACGAACCCATCTACCAGTTTTAGATGTGTCATCTCTGACCCCCTGCACATTCTATATGCCTGAAAGAGGAATTTAGGATAGGTGTGGGCGAGATGAAGGCTGCATGCTTTGGAACTAAGAAGGGAATGGAGTGGGGAAGAGTATATGGGCTTCTCAGAGAGTTCCTGCTTGGTTTGAATCAGACCCGCCCATCTCTGAGCAAAAGCAGAGCCAATGTTCTTTGAAAAACTATTGCAATGAAAAACCCATGAAATTTGCACAGCTCTCATTCATAAAATTCATAAAATAAATAAATAATAAAATAAATTTCAACATATGATTTTATTTTATAATTGTAAGAGTCAGTGTATTATATGGCAGCGTAATAAGAGTCAGGGCAGCCTAGTAGTTACGGTACTAGACTTTGACCTTAGTAAGAAACCAGGATTCCAATCCCATCATAGCCATGAACTTCCTGGATGGGTCTTAAATAAGAAATTATGTTGGTTCCCTGTCTGTACAACGGGAATAATAATGATATACTTCATAGAGTTCTTGTGAGAGTGACCTAGATAAGGCTTTAAATCAGCCTATAGATGATAAATTAAAGCACTAAGTAAATAGAATATACGCTGATATTTATCCAGATACACTAAGACCTTTCCACTGGTCCATTATTAACCTCCTCGAAGATTCCTTTCCCCTTCCTCCCCGGTGCCTGCCATGCTACTAAATATCCCATATTAAGGTTCACGTCCCCGTAACTCCCACGGAGTTCAGCCGAATGACATGTACAAGGAGCACCCAGTTACCCTCTCTTCTGATGTGATCACCCAAGGAGAGCGGGCAAATTAAACGTAATGAGCTAACCAGCTGCCCTGGACAGACAAACACAATGGGCAAAAGAGTTGGAATTGGCAACTGGCCCCAGTCATGTTTTGGTTAGGCTAGCGTATGCTGCCAGTCATTATATGTTATACTGGCTAAAGAGCCAGGCTGGACCAGGGACCATCTTCTACTAAACTTTCCCCCTCTCTTTTACATATAATCACATTCTCCCTTCATGCTCACTCCCACACACACACCAGTCCAAGACTGCTAAAATATTCCTGTGGCGTGTAAAAACAACTATTTTTATAGTGAAACCTTTTCTTTCTTTTTTTGGGTACATTATTATAATGGGAGTTGAGTTCCAGCCAGGGTGGGATTAAACCTTGTAGAGGACCCATGCTAAATGATACTATGGACCTTTCCTTCTCTGACATCTCTCTCTCACACACACACACACACACACGCCAATCTGTGTGCCCCTGCTGCTTCTCCTTCACCAGAGCTGCAATTCTTTGCTCCCCTCTGACAGGAAATTCAAATGTCGGAGAAGAACAGAATACTGTTGTTATTATCATTAAGTATTTTTATTGCACCAACAACGTACCTGACACTGAGCAATCATTAATTAGAGAGAGGTCCCTGTCCCAAGGATAGACAATGTAGGATAGACAAGGGAGAGGGAAACACGTAGGGATGGGTGAACAGAACCGAGTTTGGAAATTCGGTTCGGTTCAAAAATCGAGTTCAGTTCGGAAGTTTGGTTCGGCCGACCGAACTATTTGAGTTCAGTCTGAACTCCGAACTTCCAAACAGAGTTCAGAAATTCAAACCCTATTGAACTAAATTGGAAATTCTGAACCGAGATCGGAAATTCAGTTTGGTTTGGTTCGGTTCGAAAATCTGGTCGAGTTGGGTCCAAACTTCCGAACCGCACCACATTCGCCCATCCCTAGAAACATGGGGCACATTTGTGAAATTGAGAACACTCACGTGCACATGTTTATCTTGGTTACAGAGGACATGGG
>QEPC01009472.1:10103736-10127515 GCA_003113815.1 Sphenodon punctatus | reverse complement strand
AAATCATTTTGACTCTAGCTTAAACTCCAAAAAACATACACATCCATTACAATTACAATTTAAAAAACATTCAACTCCATACATTGCAACAAGACATAAATGCCAAAAAACATGGAAATTATTTCAGAATTTGAGGAATATTTAATATTTTATCCTCATCAACATAAATGTAATATATGTACTTAATTCCTTACCATACATACTTTTATTCATTTTTATCACTAACTAAACTTTCACATTTTTTCATTATTAAACTTTCATTTATTATCACAATTTGACAATGAACAATTTTTTCAGAGTGCATTAACCCTGTTTCTACAGAACAGAAAATGATATGCTTTACAAATGTTTAATAATAATTATAATAATCGATACCGATAACGACAATAAAATCTTTGAAACTGGAATTGGTATCAATATCAACAATAACGAAAACATCTTTGCCAGCCTATCTGAGTGCCCTGCCTTCCCTACTGGCCTTCCCTACTGCCTCTCCAATGCCATGCTGCCTGTCTGCCCGCCCAGGTTGCAAAGCTCAAAGCCTGCCTCAGTCTGCCTGCCTTCTGCTCATTTCATGCTGCCTGTCTGTCCGCCCTGTAGGCAAAGCTCGAAGCCTGCCCCAGCCTGCCTGCATCTCATACCACTAGCCTGGTAATCCCGCTGCTGCTGTCTGCTGGTCCATGGGTGTTCTGCCCAAGCAATCCTGCTGCTGCTATCTGCTGCTGTATGGAAGCTCTTCCCTTGCAAATCCTACCATCCTGGCTCCATGGGTGTTGCACACAGGCAAATCCTCCTGCTGCCGTCTCTGGTGTTCCACGGGTTCTGTGCCCGGGTAATCCAATGTCCGCTGCTGCTGCCAATGCTGCTTATGCTGTCTGTGCCAAGGGTTCTACTGCCAGGCAATCCAATGTTCACTGCTGCTGCCAATGCCGCCTTTCCTGTCTGTGCTACGGGTTCTCTGCCCTGGCAATCCAATGTCTGCTACTGGGTGTCCATGTGATTCACCACCGGGCAAGTCTTGACCAGTTGGCAGTAGATGTTCTTTAGTTCTGTTGAATACGAGCCAAGCCTGCAATGCCCAGGGTGCCAAGCGCCAAACCTTCCCGATCTCTGTCACTGCTGCTGCTGCCGCTGCATCTCTGATGACCTGAAGTGCTACCATGGGCACCCCCAGGGGCTAAGCACCGAGTCTGCATGCCCGGGCAACCCGGGGTGCCAAGCGCTAAGCCTTCCCAGTCTCTGCTGCTGCTGCTGCTGCTGCTGGGTCTCTGATAGCCTGCCATGCCACCACGGGCACCCCTAGGGGTCCCTGGAGTGTCCCAAGCCTCGTGGCAGGTCCAAACTCCACCGAACGTTTAACCTTATGGCCAAACCCGAACTCGGTTTCCAAACCGAACGGCCGAACCCAAACTCTGTTTTCGAACTGAACAACAGAATGGCTGAACATCAGAACCCCACTCTGTTCGCACATCCCTAAGACACAGCAGCAGCAGCAGAGACCAGGAAGGCTTGGGGCTTGGCACCCCAAGTTGCCTGGGCAGGCAGGTTCAGTGCTTGGCCCCTGGGGGTGTGTGTCTGTGGGGGCATGGCTAGCTACCTGAGACCCAACGGCGGCAGCAGCAGCAACAACAGCAGCAGAGGCTGGGAAGGCTTGGGGCTTGGTGGCTGGCACCCATCCTTGGTCAGGCATTTAAGGCTGGCTGTCATTGGTGGAGCAGCAGCAGAGGCCTGGCCAGGGCTTGGTGGCTGGCACCCCTACTTGACTGGACGTTGCAGGCTTGCATCCTACTCACCTGATCTCAACAAGCTTTTCTGCAAATTGGTCCAGCCTTTCCCGGTGGTGAATCACGTGGCCATCAAGTAGCAGACATTGGATTGCTGGGGCACAGTACCTGTGGCACAGCAGGGGTAGCAGAAGCAGCAGCAGCAGAGATTCAATTGCCGGGGCACAGTACCCATGACACCAGAGAGGCGATGTTTAGGAGGAGCAGCAGTGAAGATTCGATTGCAGGGCACAGTATCCATGGCACAGCAGAGACAGCAGAAGCAGCAGCAGTAGTCATTGGATTGCTGGGGCACAGTACCCGTGGCACCGCAGAGGCAACGTTCAGGAGCAGCAAAGATTTGATTGCAGGGTGCAGTACCCAAGGCACGGCAGAGGCAGCAGAAGCAGCATCAGTGGACATTCGATTGGCAGGGCTCTGTACCCATGGCACCACAGAGGCAGCATTCAGCAACAGTAAGAAGCAGCAGCAGACATTTGATTGTAGGGCACAGTACCCATGGCACAGCAGAGGCAGCAGAAGTGCAGCAGCGGACATTCAATTGGTGGGGTACAGTACCCGAGGCACAGCAGAGGCAGCATTGGCAGCAGCAGCAAACATTGGATTGCCCAGGCACAGAACCCATGGCACAGCAGAGGCAGCAGAAGCGGTCATTGGATTGCCGCTTCCGCTTCTGACCCTTCACTTTTCCCCAACTGGCATGATTCCAAGTGAGGGAGAGTTCAGGCCTGGTGGCTCTTCCCTATTTCACTCTCTACGTAAGCCTGCATTTACTTATGTCAGACAGGGCAAGAAGAAGTACTAGGAGGTACCAGTCCACAAGGGGAAACGTGTAATTTGTTTGCAAAACAAATAACCAAAATCTTGACATTCATCAGTGTGTAAGAAACAGCACAGAACCCGGTTCCAGCTGGGGTGAAGTACGGAACCGGTGGAAGAGAGCAGAGAGAGGCTTGTGCCGGGACTTGCAAAAGTGGAGCCAATGGAGAGATGTTGAGCAGGGGGTGTGACTTGGGTAAAGAAACTGACTATGACCACCACCACTCCCCAGAGACTCTGTATGGGGGTGTATGGTGGCTGAGACCCCCTCTGGAAGCTGATGTGGAGGACAGGAGTGGCTGGCCCCTCTCCACCCCTGGGAGTGTGCTCGCTGAGGGCGGGTGTTATTGCCCCCCTTCCCCCCCCCCCGATGACTATGGTGGGAAGCGGCAGGTATCCCCTCCCTGAGAGCTCAAGCATTTGTGGGCTCAGGGACATACATCTGGTGGCTGGAGTGGGGTACCGCCACCTCTGTTGTTAACAAGGGGGCAGGTCCAGGGACTGACGGCTTCCAGATCACCCCTACAAGAGCAAGGGATGGCCGATGGCCGTGCTGGTGGCACGTGCCGAAGGGGCACATCCAAAGGGGTGTGCCCTTTGGCTGTGCCCTTCATCTGGACCCGATGAGTGGGGCTGGGAAGTAAAGCTAGTATCATTGATGTCTGGTGGAAAGGGGAACTAATACGCAGAGGAGTGTACCCTCCTGGTGAGAGCAGGAGGGGAAGGGTAGGGGGCCCCCTGGTGGCAGCAGGGAGGGGGTGGGTTGTATTGTTAGAGGGTAGTTAAATATTGTTAACGGCATTGATGATATGGGGGGGTGCTTTCGTTATATTAAATTGAAGGGATTCTGTGGCTAGAATGTTATATATTAGGGTGTCCCTTTCCCCCTGGTGAGAGCAGGAGGATGGGGATGAGGAGGGGAGGAGCCCCCCCTCCCCGTGGCAGCAGGGTGGGAGGGGATGGGTGTAGTTGGAAATGGTAGGAGTGAAGGGGGAGGGTATGATATTGTTTTGTAGTATGTATACTATTGTATTGCTGAACTGTATTATTTAATTGTGTGGGGTTTCTTTGTTATATTGATTGTATTGGTCTTTTGTGGACCTTATTTTTTGGTTGTATTGTGTTGTGAGCCACATCGAGTCGCCTCTGGCAAGATAGTGTGGGATACCAATTAAAAATGATGATGATGATGATGATTTATGATGGTGATTGCCAGGGCACAGAACCCATGGCACAGCAGAGGAAGCAGCAGCAACAGTGGCAGACATTGGATTGCCCGGTAGCAGAAGTGGACATTGGATTGCCCAGTAGCAGAACCCCTGGCACAGCAGAGGCAGCATTGGCAGCAGCAGCAGACATTGGATTGCCCGGGCACAGTACCTGTGGCACAGCAGAGGCAGCATTGGCAGCAGCAGCAAACATCAGAACCCATGGCGCAGCAGAGGCAGCAGCAGCAGACATTGGATTTCCTGGGCACAGTACCCATGGCACAGCAGAGGCAGCATTGGCGGCAGCAGCAGCAAACATTGGATTGCCCAGTAGCAGAACCCATGGCACAACAGAGGCAACATTGGCAGCAGCAGCAGACATTGGATTGCCCAGGCACAGTACCTGTGGCACAGCAGAGGTAACACTGGCAGCAGCAGCAGCAGACATTGGATGGCCAGGGCACAGAGCCTGTGGCACTGCAGAGGTGGTGGCAGCAGCAGCAGACATTGGATTACCAGGGCACAGAACCTGTGGAACAGCAGAGATAGCAGCAGCATCAGGATTTTCCTGTGAGCAGCATAGGAGGAGGATGGTAATGGATTGGGAGGAACACAAACTGCTGGGAGAGGGAGAGTTCTGAAAACGCCTGCTGACAGGATCAGTGGCTAACTCAAAAGGAATTGGAAGGGGGGAGGACAATGACTTTTGTTACTTGCTGCACCCACCTTACCACAAGCCCCATTGGCTCCGTGCAGCCTAGCCCGTGGCCAATCGCAGACTGCCAAGCCAGTGGTCTGAGGAAAAGAGGGATGGTGATTGGGCAGGCTGGCTGCTAGTCCAAGCCTCTCCACCCCTCCTCAGCTGACCTCCCCCCTCCCTGGTCCTGCCGGCCAGGTTTTCGCCACCCAAACTCATCCAAACATGCCCGAACTGTTTGGGGGTTTTGGCGTTCGGTTCAGCCGTTCGGTTCAGCTGTCCGAACTTGCTGAGTTTGGGCTGAACTCCGAAGTCTGAACCGCGTTCGCACATCCCTAATTCTGTCAGTCAATGGCATTTTGGTACTGCATTGACAGACGAAGACAAAGGAAACATATAGGTTTTTAAAGGCCGCAACTCTTTATTTAAGCAACATCCATCGGTATATGTGTGCATGAATACCCTCTTTCCAAAAGCATTCCAGATCGAGCACACTTAATTACAAAACCAAACAAATTACCAGGGAGATTACTCAGTGTTGCGTCCCTTGGGCTGCATCTCTTTCCTCAGGCATAGGTGCGTGCACACACACACCAGGAGCCTCATTCATTCCTGAGGAGAACGAGAAGGTTTTGACACCACCCTGGACCACCTGTATGCAATAGGGTAGCGCTGCTCCCATCTCCACCTCCTACAAGGGGATCAAACCACAGGCAACCCATACTTTCGGCAGCACAGTCAATTCCCACTTCTCATAAGAAGATGCCTCAGTTGCTCTTGTTTAGTGATCTTACTAGAGCTGAAACCAGTACCCGCAACAACCGAATCGATAGACCCACTAGAATTAGTACCTGATTTGACCTGGTAACATTCAGGTACTAATTAGTACCTGATTAGTGCCCAATGGACTGATTTAATGACCTTCCATATCAATTTACCAGTTTTCCATTGCTGAAATCGGTCGGTAAAAAAAGAACAAAAACAATCATACCTGGTATTTCAGATAATCAGCTGCCTGACTCAATATTCGGGTACTAATTGGGCACCTGAAAGATTACCTGAAACTGAAGATATTACTTGCAGGTAGCAAATGTGCTACTTGTTTTAGTTCTCATTCTGAGCACTAAATTTCATACCATTTTCATTGGATCACCATTAAAATGATGGCAAACAAGCTAATCCAAAAACATCAACCTGAGCTAAAACACATCCTTGATTGCTCAAGAAGCACTTATGAGGTAAGGGCACTGTGGTTGAAAAAAAAAAATAGGGCTGCAACCTGATTAGAAATGTTAGTTGATTAATTGATTAAGCCTTTTTGTCGATGAATCAAGCAATGAATTGATTAAAAGTTGCATAAATTTACATATATTTGCATACATGTTCATATATTTGCATAGATTCATCTAATTTGCATGTGTTGGGTGAACTTGCCTTCTGCTGGAACGCGTCCCCTTGAGCTATGAACTCAGAACTGTGGACTGTCAGAAGGTCCTGGCAGCTAATCGATTAATTGGGGGACAAATTTTAATCGGTTTTAGACAGATTAATTGATTCATTGGTTTGATAAATCAATTAATGGTTGCAGCCCTAAAAAAAAAAAAAATACCACACATTTACCACAGCCCGTCTAAACTGGTGGGGAAAATTCTTCTTTCCCAGTGCCATAAAGTAGCCGCTAGCACAAGCCCACAAAACTAGTGCGTCTTTGTATGCTTGTTGGAATAAATGCAGCACTTAGATGAAAACATTGGTGTGAATATTTGGGGGCTGGATCCTGCATGGATTCATGCCATAATAGGGTTGCCATATTGCAGTCCCCTAGCCTAACAGTCATATGGGTATGCTCCATCTTCCATTAATCTCCATTTTCTATTTTGGCATGTAACGTCTTCAGGTCCCTTCCACTGCACTCCATTATATCGTGTATTCACTTTTGCTTCATCTGCCTCTTGGTCTACTGCCCTCTACTAGAGCAGAGAATACAGTCCTTAGTAAATGATTGTCCTTCCTCCAGAAGATATGTCCAAATAGTTCAAGCTTCCTTATGGCCATGTCAACCACTGTACCTTTTGCACCAATCCCATTTCTGAGAGCTTCATTTCTAATGAGATCCTGCCAGCTTACCACAAGTAAACGTCTATAACATTTCACTTCAAAGGCCCACAATCTTTTTCATCATTGTCAGCCTTCTTGACAACCCACGTCTCTGCTTTGTGAAGCTATGAAAATACCCAGGGGGTTAGCAACCCTACCTCCGTTGAAGTCAATCACAAAACTCTCATGGAGTTTCACAGGTGAAAATGCACCTTTGTATCTAGAGAGGCTCTACTATCACCTCAATATTGTCTTCAAGTCACCTAGGGCACTATACGTCAATGATATCCACCTTGTGTTCTTCTTAGAACAATCATTCCATGGGATGAGATGCTCAGGTTGACAAACCTTTCGGCAGTGCAGGGCTGAAATAGAGCAGCCATTTTGAATCCATAAACATTATCTGGGAATTCAGTATCGTGTACAGAAATCTACCGGTAATGTTTTAGCAGTGTGGATCTTCATGTTTCATTCCAAAGAATGGGGACTGGATCACAGCCGGTCTCTGTCTCCTGCCATTAGAGAGAGAGAGAGCCATACTGTTGTCACAAACCACACACAGCCAGAAAACTAGGTCCATTTTACCATACCACTGCAAGATCATTTTATGGGGAAAGACCCATTTAAAAAAAACAATGAGTGATGTGTGCTAAAGGAAGAAAGCACAGGCTTAGGCAAGGTGCAAATCCTACTTATTCCTCCAAAATAGGCCTTCTGAGGTGTTTTGAAGAACTAGAACTGAAATGGATAGGGGAAAAAACTATCCACTAATAATATCCAATATTCTGGATAACTTGGAGATTATCCAAGATTATCCATTCTGTGCATGCTCTGCCCTTTTAAAAAACAAACATTGTTTGCTGTCAGGCAGCCCCCTCTTTAGCGAGCTGCCTCCTCACCTGCCCCCACAGAGAAGTGGAGACAGCAGAGAGGAGTCTCTTAGAAGCCCCAGACTCAGAGAGAGGCAGCCAGTTGAATGAAAGGGTTTGGGAGTAGTGGTGGTGAACAAGTGCAGGGGGAGGGTGAGATTCTTGCTTTTCTCAGAGAGAATCAGAGCAATTCTTGGCTCGTTTTCATTTCCAAGAATGAGCTGGGAACCTTGATTCTCACTGAGAAAGCAAGAATCCGAGAAGAGAGTATCCGCTGTGTAAACCAATGAAGGACAGCCAAACAGGGGCCTTTGTGTGCCATAAATCAGGGGTGTCACTACCATGGAGAAAGGGTCCAGGCCCAGCTGAGCCCAGACCCTGGACTCTAGAGAAGGCCCTTGCAAGCGGCCTGTGTGCAGCTAGGAAATTTTCAGAGTGGGCAGAGAGGGGAGGAAGACCGACACTCTGCCCCCACCCACTCTGAAAATTTCTTAGTGGTTCTTAGCCCCTGTCAAGAAGGAAGTTTTCAGACTGAGCAGGAATGGGCTGCAATAATACCCACTCTGAAAACTTACTTTCTCAGGGAGGGGCTGCTGCCGCTCCAGCAGGGCTCACCGAGAACCAGGGTGGCACCACGAACTGAGACGGGCCAGGAACCCCATTGAGAGGATCACTGCTTCCATCCCCTTGCCCTTAGCAGTGCCTGAAACTGGGACATGAGCCCGGGCAGGGCCTTATGGCAAAAACCCCGAGACCCCATTGTCCATAGCCCCACCCCTTTAACAATTGGAGTCATGCTGTTTGCTTGCAAAAACAAAGATGTGTCGTACGTTTTCACGCAGACACAAACACACCTCCCCCCCACGCATTTCTTTGGGGGGGGGGGATTCGAGGGTCAGTGATTTATTAAAATTGAGGGGAGGGGGCAGGTCCTTCAGGAAGCATCCACCCCAGAGACAAAGTGTCACGGACAAGGAGGGGGACCTGCAGAAATAGCCCATCTGTTGGCCTCAGGAGCAGTGAAGCTGAGACTATCAGGCCTGGCCTGCCTGTGGGGCTTGGGCCTTGATCCCTACTAGCCCTGTTTAAGGCAAGCCCTGAGTAACCCGGGCAGCAGGTCTGTCACAACCTTGCTATGCCCCTGGTGCCATTTCTGCCTTTGGAAAAACAATTGCTCTGCCTGTACTAGCAAGAGTGGCCCATAAATTGACATGGCATCCTTGGACCTAAGGATTGTCCCCAATCGACACAGGAAAGCGTTGGGATGAGGATGTAGCAAATAAATACAGAGAGGTTAGTGAATTTGGGATTGGGCCCCTATGGAGAAAAGAAACCTTCAAGTCTCTTCGTGCTATAATATTTTCTTATGCGTGGTGGATGTACAGTATCGTCTAATTATACATTATGCATGGGAGAGAGGTTAAGGAAGGAAGGATGCAAGTGCCGGAGCAATATATGCTATGAATAGATTAGATTCCTCTGTTATAACTCCATTAAAAATTGAGTGCACGATAATGTTCAGCTATTCTGAGTGCAGATAACTTTTTAAAAGGTTAAGTCCCATAAATTTGGCTGCCATCACAGAGCTCCTGATTCGAACGTGGAAAGGAGTAAGTGACCTCAATAAGACATTACAGATGATTTGGAAGAGGAAGCTTGCTGGGGAGGAGGGTGGATTGGGGAGGAGAACTTTTTTATTATTGATCAGCAACGTAAATCATTTACTAAATGGCAATCTAATTTGAAAGGTGTACATTTAGCCTAATTAACAAATGAACTGATTAGACTTAGGTGATAAAAGTAGCAAAGCCACCCCGATTGATTGGGTGCTTAGCAATGAACCCGGGAAGGGGAGAAGCGGGGTCATTTTACGACTCTTAGGGCCCTGTGGTAAATTCAGTTTTGCGCCTTGCCACCGTCCCCTCAAGCTCCCAGGAAACAAAATCACTTGCCAATTTCCTGCTCTGAGTGGTTCCTTGTAGCAGCAGTTGGAGGCTATCTAGGACCGCTTTTAGACGAGCAGGTTGCAGTCGCAACACTCACGTGATTTTTCCAAATCCCGCAAGACGGGATTTAGACATGACGCATCGCGCATTGTTTAACTAACGGGAACTAAATACCTCCATATGTGAGGTATTTAGTTTGCGGTCTTTAAACAACGCACGACTGCCTTGAACGTGTGACACGCCACGTCTAATCCTGACGCGTGAGATTTTGAAAAATCACATGAGTGGGTCACACGACTGTGACCTGCTCGTCTGAAAGCAGCCTAGATCAGAAATGGCGAACTCATTTTCTACCCATGAATAATACCCACAATTTCAGGTAGTCTATCAGGGGCCTGATGGACTACCTGAGTACCCATACCATGACCAAGTTACTGTTTTACCAGTTGGTACTGGTCAGTACAATGGTGGTGGTTAGAACAGTAAATCAGTAAAGAAATCAGGACAGGAAATTTAAAAATAAGTACCGGAAGCCATAAAATTGGGACTAGAAGTTGGTGGGACAGAAATCAGTATTTTGATACATCAGGGAGCCTGTCAGGTACTAACCCGTTTCTGGTTAGTTCCGAGTGTTACCAGGTTCGGTGCCACAATTTCGATGGGTGTTATATCCATTTCAACATTTGTTCTATCTGCTCCACCAGTTGAGGTTGAGGGAAGGGGAGGTCATAGTCATGGGCCATTTTCAAACATGCCCCGCCCCCCCGGCACATATTTGGGTTGCGGGGGGGGGGATGTGCATGTCTGAAATTGGCCACAGGCTCCCCACCTCCTTCAAGACTGAGCATGGGGAGCTGAAACCCTTAGACATCTGCCATCTATAGCTGGGACTTGGTGTAGCCAGCAGGGAAAGGTGGTTAGGGGAGCTGGACTCGAGCCTCCCCCACAGCCCAAATATGCACAGAGTGGGCAGTCTAGCACACCTTGTGTAGACTTACCTCACTGTGGGCAGCTGGGCTACTCAAGGCAGTGCATCATGTGGCTGGTGGCCTCCCAGATGTTTCCTTGGCCAGGGTTGCGGGGAGTAGCTGGCTGCTACACGACGCATCCTCACAAAAATTCCATGGACATGTCATCAAGCAACCTAGCCTACCATGGGACGAGGTTGCCCAAGGTGGGGAAAGCCATATGCCCAGGTGGTGTATACCACTGCAGGGGCCTTGAGCAGCAGACGCTGTCACCCATAGTGCACGGCCATGTCACAACGGAGGGCGGGATCTCGGTCAGGCTGGGGGAGGGAGGTGGGGGAGGTCTGGGCACCCGTTTGTGTGGCTTGCGCTGCATCCTTACTCGCCTGGGGTGGTATCTCTGGCACCGGCCGGCCCACCCACCCAGATTCCCCACAACCACCTGCCTGGCTCCTCGCACTGGCCACACGGTATAGTGGCAGCAATTGACCGTTAGGAGGCCACACAGGGATTGGGCCACCGCAGCTCAAATGGCTGCACCCTGAGTGTCTTTGTGCTCTGTAGTATCGGTAGCAGAGCACAGCCGTATGGCAATGCCTGACCCTTTAAGAAAGCTCGCGCCAGCAGGCCTGCAAGTGCTCGTAGAGTACCAAGCACTACGCAAAGTGGAGGACGGTGCCTAATGCAGCACAGCTGGACTTGAGCATGGCAGAGCCCATGATGTATTCTGGACCTCCTTTTCCTGCGTCCACCCACTAAGCACCTCCATCCCTAACTTCTAGGCAACCTTCAGAGCCGGAAGGAACTAATGTTCAAAGTGGCCTCTGGGAGGGAAAAAGAGTCTTTGATGACACATCCTGGAATGAGGTAAGGACACAAACAGTGGGTTTTAATGGCCGCACTCTTTATTTAACAAACAAAACTATGAATGAGACAAAGGCAACGTAGGGTCCAGTAATTACAGAAACCTTGACTATTAACTTTAACTTTAAACCTTGACTATTAACATCCAGCCCTGATGCACCTTCATATGTGCCCAACAAAAACGATTAACTATGCCTCCCCACACCACCCATAACGCATATTGTGGGTGAGGGAGGATTCTCGCGCTCCCCTCTACGGCGCGGAGCCAGGACGAGGAACAGAAGGCCCGTGGCTGCCCAAGCCCCTTGGTGCCCTGTTTACCCCTCCCAGGGCTGTGACCCAGCATTCGCTGCTCTCTGATTCTACACTGGGTCCTGGTTCCCCATCTCACAAGGAGATGTCTTCAACGTTGAACACAACTTAATCTAAGATCTACTCAAAAAATTCCTGGACCTCCCCCCCACACAAGCTATGTGTTACCCCCTCAATAACCACTTGATGACACAAATCAAATTCAAATAACACTGTGGGGAAGGCAAGAACCGGGGATCCCCGTTGGCCAATCTGGGATCTCTGTAAAAACTCACTCCCAGCCTCCTTGAAGGGCGACCCGCTAAACGCTCTCAGTGGAAAGCAGTGATTCAGGGAGGGTGGGTTGGTGGGTACTAGTGCTCGCCTCTCCCAGGGGTGTTCTTCTGTCTTGGCACTGGTATGTGCCAGGGAAAACTGCCCCCGAGTCTCACCTTTATGAGACTTTAATTTGTGCTCTCAGGGATGGTTACCATAGTAACCCCGGCCTGGTTCCTGCAGCTTTCACACCGCAACTCGAGTCGCTGTGGCAACCCGAGGTCTCAGCATCTGCCGGCTCCTGTGTCTGCTCCAACAGACCCCGCTTTTGCCCATTCCTTTAATGGGAGCATGCCAAATCCCCCATCGTCTCCACCCCCTGGGGAGGAGGAGAGGTGAGGGGCAATTGCCCCAAAGTCCTTCCAACCAAAGCATGAGAAGGGAGATTATAAAAAAATACAAGAGTCAATCAGCCAGAGGGGATGATGAGGTAACAATGGGATGATTACATAACAAGTATTATGTAATCATCCTCGCCCCCTCCCTTCGTACCTTCAAATCCCTCCTCAAGACCCACCTCTTCCGCTCTGCCGTCCCCGACTCCTCACTCCCCTCACCTAACTCCTGCTGATCCTTCCATCCAGTACAATCTGTTACCTGAGCTCTGTGTACTCATTTCCTCACCACATGGACCAACCAGCCATCATTCTTGATGTAACCAAGCCAAGCGCGTGCACCTGGGACCTCGCATCCTCGTGAATGTTACACTCCTTGTCTCTCCCTCTGTTCCCCTTCCTTCGTCTCCCCACGCCCCCCATCTCTCAGATTGTAAGCCCTAGGGCAGGGACCGCGTCTATTCCATTACTTTGTAAGACTCCAGGTACATTGCTGGCGCTATATAAATGCTTGATAATAATAATAATAATATAGAATAATTGAGCTGGAAGGACACTCAGAGGCCATCTAGCCCAACCCCCTGCTCAGTGCAGGGAATGCACAGCTACAACATCCACGACAGACGGCTGTCCAGACTCTGTCTGAAAACCTCCCACGAAGAAGAGCCCACCCACTCCCTAGGCAATTTGTTCCACTCTTCAACAGCTCTTACTGTTAGGAAGTTCTCCCTAATCTTTAACCAGAATCTGCTTTTCTTGTAATTTGAGCCCATTATTTGTAGTCTTGCCCTCAGGGGCAACAGAGAATGAGTGTTTGCCATCTTCTGTGCGACAGCGTGTAACAGGGTAGAGCCCTGCGAGCCGCCAGCCCTTTAAGAGTGCAGCTAACACTAGCCAGTTGCAGGGGCTAGCGGGGCTACAGGTGCTACCATAAGGAAGGGAGAGAGCCTTAGTACATAGGTGCCACAGGAGCCAGGCCAGGGCTTCTAAGATGGAGCTAGAGAGGAGACACGGTCCTAGAAGAAGCCCTGTCTCCAGGCCTGACCCAGAGGGGGTTTCCTGGGCTGAGAAGGCTGGATAAGGTTCAAAGGCATTGCCTGAACCACAGGAGACTGCTGGAGCTGTAGGGTGGAGGCGGAGGAGCCAGCAGCCCAGACAGGAGACGCCTTAGCCAGAGAGGCTGTGCCTGCCTGGCTAAAGGGACATTG
The DNA here is from genome assembly GCA_003113815.1 of Sphenodon punctatus. Taxonomy (NCBI): domain Eukaryota; kingdom Metazoa; phylum Chordata; class Lepidosauria; order Sphenodontia; family Sphenodontidae; genus Sphenodon; species Sphenodon punctatus. Next base: position 10,114,093 of record QEPC01009472.1, on the reverse strand, counting down.
AAATCCAGAGGAGTTGGGTCTGGCTAAAAAGACTGAGTAATTGCCAGAGGGTTGATGCCTGGCTAAAGGACCGCCTATGAAAGGTGGAGAACTGTGTATACAATACATGAACTGTTTGTGAAGATAAAGGAACTGTAAGTAAAGAGATTTAAGCTAATTCCTAAGAGCAAGTGACCCAACGCTAAATCCCTGTGTGAAAGTAACTTGGAGGGCCCGGATCCAGCCAGAACTCATCCCAGGCAAGCCCATCCCTGCCACACGGCCATTCAGGTATTTGAAGACCACTATCATGTCTCCTTTACTCTTCCCTTCTCTAGGCTAAACATCCCCAGTTCCTTCAACTGTTCCTCCTAGGACTTGGTTTCCAGGCCCCTGACCATCTCTGTCGCCCTCCTCTGAACCCGTTCCAATTTGTCAATATCCTTCTTAAAGTGCGGCGCCCAGAACTGGACCCAGTGCTCCAGATGAAGTCTGACCAGTGCAGAACAGAGTGGAACGATTACTTCTTGTGACTTGGAAACTATGCTTGTGTTCATGCTGCCTAAAATTACATTTGCCGTTTTCGCAGCTGCATCATCACACTGCTGACTCAAGTTCTGTTTGTGATCAACACCAATCCCTAGATCCACAACATAGCCCCTTCTTTCCCCCCAATTTAATTTTGCAATGTTACAATTTCATGTTTAAGAAAATGTCTCCAGGAACATTCTGCGCATGACTCTAGATCTAAGGTTCACAAGCTATTCCAGTTTTATATCTGTATCACTCCACTGATTCCAGAAACAAAGAGCTGAGGGTAACAGTGTCAACTTATCTAAGAGCATAGCCTGATGATCACATCACATGCTGAAAAGATGATTATGTAACCCAGCTTTGCATATTTTGTTCTTCACTTGACATGGGGAGGGAGCTCAGCAGGCATCTTGAAGCGGGACTGGTTTCTTTATATGCATGAAGCAGACTGGGGGGGGGGGGTGCAGTGTGGGGAGCAAAAGCACTGTTCGAAGGAAAGCCAGATTTCTATAAAATAGTATGTTCCGAACCTAAAAATATTCCTTTCATTGCTTAAAAGTTACAGCAAAGATCTGCCATTGCAGCAGGGAATGGAGTGGCATGAACTCATTTATCAATTAATTCCGTGTGATTTTGTTAATTTCAAAAGCTCCTTAATTAATCTGAAAGAGTCGGAAGCTCAAGGCATTTTCAACAGCTGTTTTAAAGGCACTTTAAGGAACGTGTTGATTGGGACGAGTCAGAAATCCAAACAAGACCAAAGATCTGATCTCTGAAGAACAGAGGAAGCACTATTAGTGAACAGAAAGGAATTTGGGGAGTGAGTTTTTTTGGCAGCAGTTGAACTTTGCCTTTCCTTCTGCCCTCCAATATCATAATAACCCATGTTTTTCAAAGATGTCTTTAGGAGCTCACATTTAAATGAGGCAAGAACACAAAGGTATCAACACCTGCATTTTAGTTTCCTGTACCGTTTGGTGCCAGGTGGGAAGAGAGTGGCTAAGTGAGTCTGTGCAGCAACTTCTGCAATTGGATCTCGGGGGGGGGGGGGGGGGGGGGGGGAGGAGAGGGAGAGAGGAGAGGCAGAGGAAAAACTAGTCGACATTATTTCAGCACAGTGGGAAAGAAGGGATGAAAGATCTGCAAATGAATTCATTGTGACAGCCTTTGTGAAGAATCTTAGCGTTTGATCTTTAAAAGATTTCATAATTCTTTTGATAGATTAAAGAATAAACTGAGGGAAGGAGGTGGAGGAAAAAAGTTAACTTTCCTTTCCCCGATTCCAGAAAAATAGTAAATGAAAAGCAAGCAGAAGTCTCTATTTGGTAAGCTCCACCCGCCCTGCTCTGTCTCCCCCTTCCACCTCTCTTTCCTCCCTACACGATGCAGATCAAGTTATATCCAGAGCATGAAACCAACATTCAGAAATGTGAGCCTTTGGGAACAAAGGTTTCAGGGAAAGATCTCCATGTGCTCTTATGCCAGGCAAAATGGATCCCTAAAACTAAGTAATTAATCTGTTTTTAACATTTAGCCACCTCATTTTATATTCCTAGGCACGGATCCTTTGCCTGTAACAGCCCGATCCTATCTGATGTGCAGTGCGCAAAAGGCTGTGTGCAGAATGTGCATGCAAGCTGTGTACAACTCCCATGCAAGCCCTGGGTAGGAAACGTGGTGTTCATGCAACCTGCAGGAGCCCTAAATTCACAAGAATTTGTCTTTGGGCCAGATCAACGCTCTGAGTTCAGTATCCTGTTGTGGACTCTGTCCAAATTAGAACTGAAACAAGTACCCGGTTTATTACCCATAGGTAATATCTGAAATTTCAGGTACCGTGTCAGGTACCGGGTGGGCTACCTAACAGCCAGTTGGGTATACAATTAAAAACTGAAATTAGGGGGGTGCAGCATTTAGTCCTTCAATTTTCTGGGTTATAAACATGTCTGTTTTCAGGTTTTCATCAAAACCCCTTTCATTTTCATTGTGTTCATTTTTAAAAGAATTAAAAATTAAAAAAGAAAATGACTGCACATGCACAAAATGGCCACCAGGGTGGCAGTGTTGCTGCCATTTTGGAACAGGGCAGCTGTTCTGCACACGGCGGCTGTTTTGCATCTGAGCATACTGGGTGCCGTTTTTTAAAATGGCAGCGATACTGCCGGTACCATTTTAGGAAAGGGCCATGCATACACAGAATGGCCCCAGAAGCCATTTTCCACAAGTACAGGGTGATTTTGAATTAACTTTTAACAGAAATGAATGAAAGCAAACATATGTTGTTTGCTTATTTATTATTTCTTTTGGGATTTTAGTTACTAAAACAAATGGGGCTCTATTTGTTTTAGTAACTAATAAAAACAAAACAAATTGCACATTCCTAATCGAGAATTGTCATGACTAATTTACGGATTACTGATTGGTAAATTGGTACAAGGAAACAGGAACAACAAAAAGGGATGGAAACTTGAAAAACTGGGGTGGAAAGTTGAAAAATCGGCCAGTATTTCAGAACTGGAAGTCGGTAAACTAATCAGTTACCAATTAGGACCCAAATATGGCAGGTTGAGTCAAGTACCAAAAATTTGATGAGTTTCCCTGTTTTGGAGGATATTATTTGTTTCTGGACCAGAAATGACAAATCTCAGTGAGTGCTGTTTCCATCGGAAGCCAGGCATTCGCCGAGATTCGTACAACATAGAAACCTACCAGTTTTCCTGCTGTTTTCTCCATTTTCCACTATTATTTGCACATTGAATGGGGCTGCCACGGGCTGGTCCCAATCACTGTGTGTTCCCCATGCACACACCCTTGAGGGCTATGGAGATGAAAACCTGCCAGCTAAGCACTGGGGGAATGCTGGAAATTGCTAGGGATGGGCGAACGTGGTTCGGAAGTTTGGAGTTCAAACTGAACTTGGTCTGTTCGGTCAACCGAATCGAACTTCCGAACCGAACTCGAATTTCAAACCGAACTGAACCGAATTTCTGAACTCCGTTCTGTTCGCCCATCCCTAGTGGCAACACACACCAAAAAACCTGGTTTTAAATAGCCGAACTTGGTTCGGAAGTTTGGAATTCGACCAAACTTGGTCTGTTCAGTCAACCGAACCGAACTTCCAAACCAAACTCGAATTTCAAACCGAACCGAATTTCCAAACTCGAATTTCAAACCGAACCAAATTTCCAAACTCCTTTCTGTTCGCCCATCCCTAGAAATTGCCAAGAGTACAGTAAAACTCCCATAAAACTGTCATAAAAGTCCCGGAAAGTGATCAAAGTGTTTGAAAAAATGGCAGAAAGGTGAAATCACCAGAAACTGATAACAGTTTCTTGCAAATGGACATATGCAAGCACTCCTGAAAATTTGGCATTTCCCTTTGGAATGGGAACCCTTGCTCTCGTCTCAACTCTATTTGTTTCAATTCTAGTCCAGATGTTTCAGAGGAAGTGTGCAAGCAGCTGCAGGGCAATTAGTTATTTGGATTTCTATCAAGCTCTTTCTCAAGATCATCGCTCCAAGGTAGTTACAGATAAGTTAGTTATGGAGAGATATATTTTTCCATGCTGTTGAAGCTCATGAGAAGCAATGTGGCTTAGAAACTGAGAGTTGGAAGGGACCTCCAAGGTCATCTAGTGAGCAGAAACAGAGTGGGGAAACTTTTCCCTCATAGGGGCCACTTTAAAAATTAGTGCAAGCTCCCAGGGCCTCCTAGAAACTGGGGTACGGGTGCATCAGGCATGCACTCAGGAAGAGGAGGGTCCAGAACAAGAATTTAAGCCATAGATATCTCTCATTTTTGTGTCCATACCCTCATCTCTGCACCTTTACCTTAGTCTTTCAGTGCTTGGGTGTAAGAACTGGTTCCAGGGGGCAGATCTAGAAACGGGGAAAGGGACAAATAAAACTAAACTACCCATGAGGCACATTTTTATTATTATTATTCCCATTTTACAGAAGGAGAATTGAAGCTGAGACATAGTGACTTGCCCAAGTCTCCAATGCATAAGACAGGATTTGAACCCTGGTCTCTCAAGCCCTAGCCTACACTGGCTGTCATACAACATTCTAAAGGTCCTGATTTTTCTTTTCATTTCTCCAGAGAAATTCCCTTTTTCACTTGCCTATGAGCTTAGCTCTTTTCCACCAGAAATCTTTCCCCTTCAGCTAATTCTTACTAGTGAAAATGCAGGGAGGTTGCTAATCAGCCAATCCGATGACCAGCTTAAATGTTTTGACTGGTAACAGCTGCCAAATGCGTAAGTAGAAGCCTTTGGAAGAATTTCTAATTATTTCCTCATCAAATGCCAAACAACCCTTCAATGTGATAAGACCCCAGGGTCTTGTAAAAGAAGCTAAAAAAACCTCATCTGGATTATACCTGAACAGGAAAGGCACTCAGTGCAGGTATCTGACAGAAAAGGCCCCACATCATGAAGATTAATTAGATCTTCCACACATCAAAAGTCAAACACACATCCTAGATCTTAACTTTCTTCCCACCATCTAAGAGGCTCCATTGAAAGACAAGAAGATTAACAAGAGGAAGGTTAGTTGCCTTCTGAAGTTACGGTGTTTTTAAAAAAAAAATCTAAGGGCACAATCCTATGCAGTGGTACTTGACGCGAGCAGATGATACCTCTTGTGTGCGGCAGCAATAGAAGAAGCAATAGCACGCAAGTTAAAGGGCATATGTGCAAGGGAGCATGCACCTGTTGGCCGTATGGAATTGGCACACACCTTATACTTGCGCGCTATTGCTGTGCAACGCAGCACACGCGGTAATTAAATTACCATCTGCGTGCGGCAAGTACCATCTGTGCACAGCACATGCATTGCATAGGATTGTACTCTATGACTTCGATCCACCAACCACTTACTCCGGAGTAATGGTGGGTTTCAATGGGATTATTCTGGAGTACGTGGTTGGTGGATCACGACTTATTACCATTATTCTAATGCAAGAGTAAAACGTATGAAACTGAATACACGATACTTAGAGTCCAGTAGGGATGTGTGAACAGGACGGAGTTTGGATGTTTGGCCGTTCAGACTCAAAACTTAGTTCGGGTTCATGGGTTCGGTCCGGCGGAGTTCAGACCTCCTTGAACGTTCAGCGGAGTTCGACGTCACTGGGAAGCTTGGGGTGCTCCAGGGATCCCCAGGGGGACCCGTGGCAGCATAGCAGGCCATCGGAGACCTAGCAGCAACAGAGACCAGGAAGGTTTGGCACTTAGCACCGGGCAGGCAGGCTCAGTGCTTGGCCCCTGGGGGCGCCCGTGGCTCCAGGGCTGGCCATCTGAGAGTGAGAACACCTCGAGGGGTAATCCCCAGCAGCAAAGTACCCCTGTGCAGCTGAAGGCTAGAACACACAATGAAAACAAGAAAAAACAAGGGTACTAATATTTAAACAATTGATAAAGTTGATCTATATATACAGTATAGGGCCTCCTGTGCTCCTAAGAACAAATAAGTAACAATCAAAATAATCAGTTCTAAAAAAATGCTCATGTACAATCAGCAATCCCTAAAATCATGCATATGGACAGATACAATGAAAATAATAATTAAAATGGTAACACAACCATGTCACTCAGTATGAACAATTCCCAATGAAATAAATCCCAAACGCGTTTCGGGATCATAGCCCCTTCTTCAGTGGGATGTATATATTCAAAATAAGCAGAATATAGAAAGTGCAAAAAATGCACAAAGTACATATAGGAGAAACCCTGAACATATATGCAGTTGGTCAGTTGTCATCAAGGTTCCAATTTTTAAGGCTCAATGCCTACTATGGCGCCCAGGGCCCAAGTTCACTGTTGGTAATGGCCAACATATGGAACCTTGGCATGAAAGGCAGGAAGGCCGTGGCAGGGCTTCAGCGTTGCCCACAGGATGGGCAGACAGGTACTTTGGCATGAGCATGGGAACGAAAACTGAGGCAGGCTTTGATCTTGGCCACCTGGATGGGCGAGCAGACAGGCAGCATGGCATGAGCATTGGAAGGCTGGCTGAGGCAGGCTTTGATCTTGGTCACCTGGGCAGGTGGGCAGACAGGCAGCGTGGCATGAGCACCAGAAGACTGGATGAGGCAAGGTTTGATGTTAGCAACCTGGGCGGGTGGGCAGTCAGGCTGCGTGGCATTAGAGGCAGTAGGGAAGGCAGGCTGGGACCTTGGCAGTGCACTCAGTTAGGCTGGCAAAAACTGTGCAGTGCAAGAGAGAGAGATCCAGTCAGATAGGTGGGCCGAGATCATCTATCCAGAGGCCGGCTGGCAGGCTTACTGCTTCCCAATGCCACCCAGCATCATGAGGTCAGTCAGATAGGCCGGCCAAGGCCATCTAGTCAGAGAGAGATAGAGGCAGGGTGGGCACCGGGCATTGGGAGGGAGGGACAGCACCTCAGAAGCAGCAGCCCAGATTGAGGAGGAGCCCCGTCCCAAGACTGCCCCTGGCATGGGATGACGTGTGCCACTGCATCATCAATCCATGTCCACGGGAAGCTCAGTAAATCCCAGCAGCGAAAGGTTCACCTTTATAAACAGCAACTGCTCCACCAACTTGGCCCCCAGTCTCAGGCGGTGCGGGGAGCAAATGTCCCCTGCCATAAAGAACACACGTTAGCTGGGGACACTCATTGGTGGGCAAGACAACAGAACCTTGGCCACTTTGGACAGGGCCGGCCACACGTTGGTCTTGCCATCCCAGTAGGCCAAGGGATTGCTGCTGGGTTTGATGCATGGCTCCTCCTTCAGATAGCTCTCCACTGCTGCTGAGGCGCTTCTCGTACTCCTTCACGTAACTCTGCCTGGGCACCACCTCCACTGCTGCCCTCAACCACATTGCCTGTCCTGCTGTGCATGAGCCCATGCTCGCCAGAGTGCCCTGCACATACAAGCTGCTGCTGGCAATAGGGGTGGTGCTGCTGCTGCTCAGCCGGCTGCTGGTTCTGCTGCTGCTAGGGCTGGGGGCAGGACAGACCCCGCCGGCTGAAAGGGGTGACTGCTTCCACTCCCACCATCCCCAGGGGCGTCCTGTTGCTGCTGCTGCCGCACACTCTCAACAGTCCGCTCTGCCTGCCGGACCCTCTCCACCAGGTCATCCTTCCCGTGCCCATAAAGCACTGTCTGGCATGCCACGCTGCCCTTGACCCTGGGGTCCAGCATGGTTGCTAAAACGTATTCCACCCACTGCAGGAGCTTATTGAACCGTGTCTTCAGCCCAGCCTTCAGCTGCTGCACCAGGGCAACCACCTCATCGGACAGCTTCCTGCCATGAGGGCCACAATCCCACCTCTGGAGAATCTCCTCCACCCTCCTCTGGAGACTCTGGACCAGAGGGGTCACCTGGCTGATGGTGGCCTTGGAGGAGCTGATGGTCTCCATCATGGTCAGGAACGGTCTCAGGACGAAGACCGTGTGAGCCAGGATTGCCCATTCCACCCCATTGTACCCTGGAGTTGCCCTGCTGTCTTTTACCAGTTGAACCTGATGCAAGGCGGCTTTCTGCTCGAGAAGCCGCTTGAGCATCAGGAAGGTCGAATTCCACCGGGTGGACAGTCACAGCTGGTGCACTGGGGAGTCTTGCTCAGCCTGCTTCGCTCAGAGGAGGTCACTGCCCTTCATGCTCCGGTTAAAGAAACAAGCCAGCTTCCTCCCCTGCTCGATCAGGAAGCTAAGGGTGCCGGCCCCAATCCCCTTCTCCCCCAAGTCCCTGACCACCAGGTGAAGGGTGTGTGCAGTGCAAGGGATGCTGATGAAGCCCCCTTCACATACTGCCCTCAGTATGTTGGCCACGCTGTCCGTCACCACACACCCTTTAGTGAAGGGCGCGCCTGGTGTGACCCACTCACTCACCATGGTGGTCAGGTCTGCCTCAATATTCCGAATGGTGTGGGGGCCGTCCATGACTTCCGCTTAAAGCAGGGCCCACCTATACCTTGCTTCAGGACCCCTCATGCCACTGACAACCGCTGCCTCTGGGTCCTGCCACCAGCACACCATCACTGCCAGGTAGGCATGCTGCACGTTCCTGCTCGACCACAGGTTTGTGGTGAAGTGAATGGTGGCACCCCCAGCCCTTGCCAACTGCTCCCTCACCCGCTCCTTTAAAGCCCAATACAGGGCTGGCACCTCCTGCCAACTCAGAGTGGTGCATGAGGGAAGCTTGAACTGGGGGGCCAGGAAGCCAATCAGGCGCCTAAACCCCATGTCCCCGACCACCGAGAAGGGCTGCCCATCCAGTGTGATCATTTCCCCCAACATGCGTGTAGCTTTCAGTTGAAAGCTTCCAGCTGCCGATGGACATCCTCCAGCTGCCTCCACATCCTCCAGCTGCCGATGGACTTCACAGCTGCCCCCATCCCAGCTCCTCCATGGTGCACTGACGCTGCTGCTCCCCGCTAGCAGCGATACCGTTCCTGTTGCTAGATGCAGCTGTTAGAGCAGGACGCTTGCCCGCTGATGAAGGTGGACGACTAGCCGCTGCAGTCGGGAACCTGCTGGCGTCCACTGCACCTGTCTTCCCGCTTAGCAGCACAGTGTTGTGGCATGCCTTCAAGTGCCTCACCATGGTAGTTGTGCCAAGGTTGGTGAGCACCTGCCCACGCTTCACCACCTTCTGGCAAAAGTGCACTGCAAGTCCCTGGGATCATCTGCCCGCACCAACTTAAAATGCGCCCAGATGGAGGATTTTTTTGTCCCCTCCTGCCTTCTGGCCCCACCGGGTGATGCACCACTGACAGCGCTGCTGGGAAGGGAAGAACATGGTGGCAACACAGCTATTGGAGTGACAACCATTATCTCAGCACCAGACATCTCCTCTGCAGGACTAGTGTCTGCCTCACTATCCTCAATCTGAGTGATGTCCCGAGAAGGGGAGTACTGGGACCCTGAGGCTGATCGACTGCCCACCATGCTGCTGCCACTCTCCCTGTGTCCCCTATTGCTGCTGCTGCTGATCCTCTCCCTGCTGCCATTGCCCAGGGATTGGGCCCTGCCTCTAGCAGCCGGGGCGGGATCCACCAGCCCTGGACTGCTGGGGATCACCTCAGTAATGGGGAACGGGGACATTGGTGGCCCTGGAGGAACATCCAACCCCAAGGCACCTGCACCTTCTCCTGCAGCTGCAGCGGAGACAGCCGCACCCTCCTGGATGGCAGGCCTTCCAGTGCCCTGCGTGGCAGCGGAGGACACTGGCAGGAGGCGACACCGAACCACACCCCTAGGGCCACTGCTGGGAGCCTCTGAAGCCTGACTGCCAAAATCAGGTCTGTGCAGTTTGGGGCGTGGTGATGGGCTTGGGCTGCTGCTCATGCCTGCTGCCACTCCTCTGGCATGACCCCTGCCACCTCTGCCACGTGCCCCATTGCCCGCCTTATGGGCAGCAGACCAGCCTCTCCTGCTTCCCTTCTCCATTTCTCCCACCGAAAGAATGCACAGGAAGATTTTATATTATTTATTTATTTATTTATTTATTCAAATTTGTAATCTAATATTATATATATCTACAAAAACTCTAACTGCTATTAACTATTCTAAAACCTATGGAACTAAATGGAATATTATCTAATATCTACAAAGGCCTAGTCCTACAAACACACTATACAATATTAAAACTGAATCACTACACACTAGTGGTGGGACCCCGGACCCGTTACCGGATTTACCGGTTACCGGTTCTAGGAAAACCGGATTCCCGGATTAAATCTGGTATACCGGTACCGGATTTAATTCATTGGTTTCAATGAGGCGCTGTGTCCCCATTGAAACCAATGAAATATCCCTCCCCCTCCCAGGCTGCGCGGGTGGAAGGGGGGACACCCCCCACCCACCCTGCCCAGC